>JAKZJZ010001958.1:0-22192 GCA_022702705.1 Papilionanthe hookeriana x Papilionanthe teres
GGGCGACTTACACTACACTTACACACTACATTTCCACACACTTCCTAAAACCACACCCATACCCGACTTAACCTCCTGACTCATGTAGGTGATTCACATGGATGGTCCTTAACCCACAAGCCACTTGGTAAGAGGGTTAGGAACAACATAGTGAATGCCTCAGATGAGTCCTCTCATGGCTCATATGGGCTTGAAATGGCTTCATGGCTCAACCAAAATGATTTCTTTCCACCTAAATTCACCCAATCTTCAATTTCCCAAATTTTCGATTTTTGACCCCGAGACCCTACACTCCTAAACTGCCGAAAACCACTTGAAATTACCCAAATTTTTGCAAAATTTCCAAATTACCCAAAATTTTCCAAAATCAATCCCAAACATCTCCACATCACTTAAATTGATCATCCATACCCAAAAATACCAAAGATTCCAAGAATACCCCCAATACCCTCCAAATAACCCAAAATACCCTTCTTGGCCTAAAAATCCAAAAATTCAAAAAATTCCCAGAAAATTCCAGAAAATCTTAAATATTCCCAATTTCATTTTGTCCAACTACACCATGGGCCAATTTTGTCAATTTACCCTACTTTTGTCAAAACCCCCAAATTGACCCATTTTAACCCGAAAGTGGACCCGATGTTAAACCAAACCTATCCAATTGACCCAAATTCTGGTCCAATTCAATTCTAAACTTCAATTCAACATCCCCAATACCAATCTAGACCAAATCCAAGTCCAATTTGGTTGACATTTGGATCCAATTCCACTTTTGGCCTTAAAGCCCGATTTTGACACTAAACCGAGCCTAACTCGAAATAGGCCCGAACCTCGAAATCAAAACCCAACCAAAGCCAAAACCTCTTTGAAACACTCCCATAAACATTTCTAAACATTTATTTTACATCAATTTCAACTCTAGCCCAACATTGGCCCAACTTGGCCCACTTGGACCTATATTGGCCCATTCACTAAAAGAATTTAAATCCAACCCGATTCAAGCCCAAACTACCCCAAATTTGCTTCAAGTCACTCATGACACATCCATGAGCTAAACCCAACAATTATTTGGCCCAACCTCTTTACAAAATTTCATCCCAAAATCCATTTTAAAATTCGAGAGCCCACTTTCCTAATCCATCTTAAAAGCCATCTAAAACCCTTTCAAAAAAGCCCAAAATTCTTCCAAAGCCCATATGACATTTCCCCTCATCATACTTTCAATTAAAATCATCCCTAAGTCCTAAATTCATCATCAAATAATTCCAAATCAAGCCTCATGCCAAATCACCCCTAAATACCAAAATTTTCCTTAAATCCATTTCCATGAAATTGACTTCACTTTTCCCAAGCCAAATGGAGCCATGGAGCCATGCATAAGCCATATGCAAGCCATGAGAGCCTCTTTACATGTCACCATGCCATTTTGGGCAAAAGGAGGAGGCTCTTTCCTTAACTCCTAAAGGTGGTTAACCACTTCCATGATTCCACTAAACCATGCTTAAGCTTAATTGTACTTGGATTGTGACTTGACCCCACTAATCAAGGTGATCCAAATCACTTTCTCCTCGGCCCTAAACCAGGGCCTTGGGTGGTGCACCTAGCCCAAATGGGTGGGTTGACCCATTTAGGTCCAAATCTAGCCATGCCCCATTCCACTTTGGATCAAAGCCTTTACACATGTCCATGGCCGATTGATTGCACAAACCTCGAGCCACGACCCACGACCTTGAGGGTGACCCATGCACGGCCGGCCGGCCACCGGGCCGCCGGAAAACACCATGGCCGAGAGCTCGCATGTGAGCCAACATTGAAATTCTCACTTGCTGAGGCTGCCCCAGTCCCTAGTGGTCACCATGGGCTGATCTTCTCCTCACCGGAGCGGCTGATCCCGAAGCCCCTAACTCTCCACGGGAGGCCCTCCGCCCCTCTCCTGATTCAAACTCCACCCCTCTCGGCCATGAGGAGGGTGAAGCACAAACCTTGCCGAAACTGCGCAAAATTGTTCCGGACCCTTCTCCACTCTTAGAGCACTTGATCCCAGGTGAGATCCCCTGCCAGTTTCTCCTGCAGCAAGCTCGATTTCGGAGTTGAAATTCCACCGAAACCCGGGACACTTCTCCACGGTGAGCCAATTCCCAGATTGATTGGCTCTACACCTTCACTGGACCAGAGGAAGGTGTCCACCATCAAAAGCCCCATCTCCGAGGCCACCCGGTTGCTCCGGCCTCCAAGCTTTGTGATCGGGCGTGGTCGCTTTCATAGCTAGGCAATTCACCGGACCAGGAGACTTCATGCGGAGCTTGCGGGACCCGATCGAAGGTGCAACAACTCTCGGATTGAAGCCACACTTCTACGAGCTAAGGTATGGAGTTAACTATCCATCCCGAGCTTCGGAGATTCTCCATTTCAAATGCCTTAGTTTCGATGCATGTTAGCCGTATAGATGTGTTCGTCTCTTCGAGACGAATCCATAGAGTATAAGAACGTAAAAATCCATTGAGAATCGAGTGAGATCTTAAGGATTTAGTGTGGACGGCTCTCGGGTGAGAACACTTGGGGACGATGAACGGATGCCGTCCATTCGATACACGCGCGCACGGACGGCGAGGATTGCGTCGGACCGGGAGACGGTACGAGAACCGCGGGGCCCGGGCTGGCGGCTCGGGTGGCGGCGTCGAATGGGAGCGCGACGCGTGTGCGTTCGGAGGCTGCCGAGGTTGACGCGGCGCCGCGTGGATAAATAGATAAATAGGGTATTTTCTTATTTATTTAATTCCCTAAACTTGAAAATTCATATCTCTGTGTAGAAAAATCACAAAAATAAAATAAAAATACCCTCTTGCTCGGTGAACGAGAGGAGAATAATGTGGAAAAGAAATCATTTAATTTCATCGAATATTTTATTTTTTATAATTTATTTACTCTCTGCATTATTTTAATTCTCCATGCATGCATACAATTCACCATGGCATGAGACCATAGGGCTTTTGAAGCCTCCGAACTTGGGAACATTCCACAGATTTTCCGAAGTCGGAGGCCATCCTATGAAGAGTTCTTGATTTTTCGAGTTCGAATTCACTTGTTTTGAGTATTTTAATTCCAGTAAATAGCATGTTGTGAAATAAATTCTAGGAAAATTTGGTGATGTTCCTTATGACCGAGAGAACCACTAGGAAAAATAGGTTTTGACTTAGTTTATTTAAAACAACCTAATTGGCTTAAACACCCAAAATAGGTCTTTAATTAATTAGAGTTAACCGAGGCATCAAATTGACTTGAAATCAATTCTCCACTGACCTTTAGGATCGGAGGAACCCACCATAAAAATTTGAGGTCGATTGGACTTGGTTAGCCCTACTTAATTGGGTTGATTAAGTCGACTTAGCCATTTTAAACTTTAAAAATTCATAACTTTTAAAATACTTTTAAAAAATTCACCAAATTGGTTTTGGAGCCTCTCTGATATCAGGGAAGCCTAAGAAAATTAAAATTTCAATTTTCTAAAAAAGTTGATTTTTAATAATATTTTAATATTTTTAATAATTAAAAAATAATAAAAATCACAAAAATAATAAAATTCACCAAAATGTCATATTTTGAATTTTAATCACTTAGGAACAAATCCCACATTTTTCCTAGGTCTATTTAGTGAGATATTGAATTTTAAAACCCTAGGGTAATTTTAAAATTAAAAAAATGTATTTTCTAGCATTTTCACTAAAATAATTACAATAAATCATAAAAAAATCAGAAAATTGCAAAATTTGCTTCTCTGGTTTCCTTGGTATCAGAGAGATTTTTGAAAAATATAAAACCCATTTTTCAACATTTATTTTATTTTTAAATTAATTAATACTCCAAAACTTAAAATAATTATAATAAAAATAATATGATTCAAAAAATCACCAAAATTGGTCCAAGTGCTTCTCTGGTCATTAGGAATGTCCCCTAATTTTCTTAAGGACAGAAACTTTCCCTTGGTCATGTTATTAAATTTTCCTTGAAAATCTCTATTTTCCACCAAAAATAATTATATAAATAAATTAAATACAGAAAAATCACATTTTCTCCTCTCATGTCTTTATTGACATATGAGTGAAGTCACATAAAAATTTCAAGTTCATTTGAGTTCAATTTAGTGAGTTATGAAATTATTAAGCTAAAGGGGTAAAATGGTAATTAAACTTTTAACCCTTAATTAAAACTTTAGGTTTAATAAAAAAATCAACAAGTAAAATATTTGATCTTAATCTGATTTGGATGATTGAAATTTAAATAATTAAAGGGTAGAAACCCATTAAATAATTTTAAAATGATTAAACTTTAATTAAATAATAGATTAAATTTGGAGGAATAATAAATTGGAATTATTAAAATAAGGGATATTTATTAGGAAGAGATTTATTCTTTAATTTAAAAAGTCCCTAAATTAATTATCCCATTAATATTCAACTCTTAATTAAAATGATAACTCAAATTTGAAACATTAAAAGACTTAATTAAATTATTAAACTCTTTTAAAATTTTAATTAAAATTAAAAATAAAGTAAATTAAGGATAAATTAAAATTAAATTAAATTTAACAATTAAATTAAATTAAATTAAATTAAACAATTAAATTAAATTAAATTAAATAATTAAATTAAATTAAATTAAATTAAATTAAATAATTAAATTAAATTAAATTAAACAATTAAATTAAATTAAATTAAATTAAATTAAATAAATTAAATTAATTAAATAAAATTGAATTAAATCAAATTAAATTAAATTAAATAAATTAAATTAAATAATAGAATTAAATTAAATTAAATAAAATTGAATTAAATCAAATCAAATTAATTAAACATCAAATCAAATTAAATCGAACTCGATCGAATTAAATTAAATTAAAACTCGAATTAAAATTAAATTAAATTGAATTAAATATAACATCACTTAAAACGAAAGAAAATAAATTTAAAAACAACTTGAACACTATTCCAAATTTAAACTCTTTAACTTAAAC
The DNA here is from genome assembly GCA_022702705.1 of Papilionanthe hookeriana x Papilionanthe teres. Taxonomy (NCBI): domain Eukaryota; kingdom Viridiplantae; phylum Streptophyta; class Magnoliopsida; order Asparagales; family Orchidaceae; genus Papilionanthe; species Papilionanthe hookeriana x Papilionanthe teres. The sequence goes on from JAKZJZ010001958.1 coordinate 5,012, forward strand.
CGGATCATTTGAATACTTAACTTACCCTTGAAAGCTTTAGTTATTATAACTCCTAAATAAAACATTAAATGAAGTGTCACTTCACTCATAGGAGTATTGAAATGTCTAGTTCATCTGAGCGAAGTTAACAAAACTTGAAATTCTTGGACGATTAATTCATTTGTATAATTAAATTCATTTGGACTTAAAACAATCCTAGAAATATTGAAAAGATGTTTAAGATCCTTCTTAAGCACTTCCTCGATATGATAGGACATTTGTAAGAACAATTGAATTTGATTATTCTTTGATGAAGAAAATCGTCCTTAAACTAAACACAAAGAACCTAGACGTCATAGGAAATGACTAGCGTATAGGATTAGGAATTTGGTAGAAAACCATAACCTTTCCCCTAGCCTTACCTAGGAACTTGCTTAAGTATGCTAATTGTGTTTTAAGTGTAGCTTGGGATGACGGGAAGACCCTCCAGGGTACGCATTTGTATTATTGCGATTTACTTTCTGCAATTTACTTTCCAGCGAATTTACATTATTGCAATTTACTTTATTACGAACTGCGTTTATTTTTCTTGCATGATAAAACAATGCATTGCATGAAAACCCACACCTTTAGGATAGTCCCTAAAGCTGAAACCAAAATTAAGTTAAAAGTCATTGCAAGATAAAATTCACCGCCACAACATTCTAAAATATAAAACAACTCGAAATTTAATCACGAAACAGAACACAAAACTACAATTACAACTAAATCAAAACGTCCTGTTGGATGATCGGGAATACCTCGGATGATGTAACCTACGTGTTGCTAACGGGATTTCCCACGGTCTAAATGAAAGTGTGGAACTCATTCGGTTGAGTTTAGCAAATTCATACGGACTAAGTGAATCCGATAAAAATAATGATGCGGAAGGATGGAACAGTGGGATCTTAACAGGTGTCGTTATAATCAACTTTAAGATTTGTTTTAATCGAAATACAAAACACTTGGAAAATTAAGACTTCTCTAGACCAAAACACTTCTCTCATCTCACTGATTTATGACTTCTAAAACTAAACCTCTGCGACAATAAGGAACTTGGAGCATGGTGGGCGGCACGGCCATCGTCGTCGGCAAAACTTGAACCTACTTCGACAAAACTTTTTTAGAATTAAATAACCAAGCCATAGGACTTCGAGGTAGCTTGCCTAGTGCAACATAAATCCTCGACTCTTCGTTAGGCATTTGCATTGCAAATTAAGCCCTAACCGGTCTTAGGATTCGAGGTAGTCGTCAGATACGACAATAAACCCTCACATCTTCTAGGTTATTTGTTTGATTTTATCATACAAATATAAGTCCTAATTAATTAAAATTAGCAAGATTGAAATACTAAATAAACATTAGGACTTTCCTGAATTCAAACCAAACAATAGGATAGTCGGGAAATTATCGAAGTTCACTTCGAATCAGTGATTTCTCCTACCTCTCTTCCTTTGGATTCACAAAACAAAATGTTCCAAAACTTGATCCATTCCCTATTGAAATTCCAAAATTCAATCTTTGAAAACCTTAAACTTTGAAATTCTTGAGAGCGGAATTATTGGTTATTATCGAGAGTTTTCTTAGGTGATTCCGTCACTTAAGATGTAATTAACTATAGGGGCTTGCCCTTATAGGGAATTTTAAAGAACCCGAGTAATATAAACCACTGTTTAATGATTTCATATTAAGCGAGGGGAAACTTGTCGGCTTATAAAATTGGTTCGCGAGACCAAACGGATGTCACTAATCTTCTAGTTTATTTAATCGAAGCCCCACCATCAAGCGGTGTGTCTATCCTTAGGGATAGATACACGGTTTGTGGTGCGGTGCTCGTTTATATAAACTATTTGGGATGTGAGGTCGGTTTAATCTCATATCTTAAAACCTTCAAATTTAAAATTATTTTCAAAATCAAATACTACTTTTCAAATTATTTATTTTAATTAAATTCGAAATCGTAATGATTTACGTTAGGCGACCCCTTCTTCAAAATAAAACACGACCTAAAAATATGCCGACGGGATTTACGGCGACTCATTTGAGGACTATTCCTCTCTCCATTATAATCGAAATAATTCTGCTTTCAAAAATCGGTAGTGTATCCATGTCCCTAATGGATCAAACTACCACTTCTTTCCGTTGGAATACTATGTTCATTTCTATCTTGAACAAGTATAGCCAACATTCTCTCGGATTTAGGAGCCATCTGTTTAGACACCCCTAAACGGAGAGGTTCCGAGATCCTTTTACCTCATTTCGAGGTGGGGTGGACCCCGATAGGTGTTAGTTTAGGAGTGATCCTTCGAGTCGGGAAGTCTTGCTTAAGACTTTCTTTTCCTTTCAGAATCGGATTCCTTACCTTCTCTACACCTTTGAACATTCCGTTCTAAATAAGCAAACCCTCTAATAAGTGATTCTTTTAACAAATGATTCTTTTTTATAAATACATGAACAAAGAATGAGTTCGGACTCTTTTCGATTCCTTTCTTTTCGTCTGAAGAAAAGAAGCATAACTAGGGACCGACAACCGAATCTACCTTGCGAAATGGAAGCCCCGAAATTGATTTTCTCCTTCACCAACGGATTGGACTTCGTCATGCTATAAGGATGAGCTGCCCGACAATGGGGTCATCCGATTTGGACGGGGATTTGAAAACTACGAACGTCGAGGTCACCGACGTCTCCCTCTTTGCAGCGACGAACAAGGTATACGAGGCGAGGAACCGCGCGCGAGTTCGACCTTAGGTCGACCCAGAGTTTCCTCACTGCGAAGGGTCCGGACTAGGAGGAATACTTGCTGTCCGCGGGAGGAGCTATTCTTACTACCCCCACTTGGTCTAGTTGTTTCTGCACCTACCCGCGACACGCAAATCGAAAGGGGAAGAAATCCGAAGCTATGGTAAACACGTTGCACGTGGAGGGTACGGATCTTCTGTAAGACCTTCGTCTTCGAAATCGGGTCCGGTTCGAAGATTCCGTCGGCCGACAAAGACCCGAAGAAGAAATAGAAATAGAAGGATCGCCGGGGAAGCCGAGGCTGCTGAGATTGCCTTCTGGAGGAAATTCCGGAGTTGCCGAGAATATACACCGCTACCGGAATATACACCATCGCTGACTACATACCACTTTTGGGAGGAAGCGGGTTCCATCCCCTCTCCGCCGCGAGAGGATGAGGAGAATGTCCGCAAGATTGCTTTGCCACATTACCTCGACCCGCATACTACGACGATAGCCGCAAGAAAAGAACTAGAACTACGCCGTTTGCTCGGCTCGAGCTTTGGTAGAAAAGCTAGCAAAGAAGGAAAAGCGCCCGTGTCGGAAATTCTACGGAGGATAGGACGGGTGCCGGTCGAATCCCGTCTTGGGCCCGAGTAGAACCCGCCGTCATGATAGAAAAGCCGAGCAAGAGAATGAAGGCTAGCCGCTCTGTCGTAGTATCGGGGTTACGGATTAGGGAGGATACCACCTTCCGAGCATTTGGCCGACGGACCATCCGGTCCTAGACCTTCTGTCGCTAGAAGGATGGTGTGGCGTCCCACTACGGGGCGATTGAGGCTGAAACGAGCGGCCGAGAAAGAAAGTCTCGCCGGGAGAGCTGGAATGCGAAGAAAGTGCTTCTTGCGATGAAGGGGACTCGTGAAAAAAGGACCCGGCGACCATCGCATGACAACCACGAAGATGCACGAAAGCTCCGCTAGAAGATGCCATGGAAAAGTTGAGAACCGAGCATCCGACGGTTGGCAAAAGAAAGAGAAGAAAAGTTCGGAGATGAGATCGACTCATCGGAATTCATGGACAACGAATATGCGAGAAATCAACATGGTTGAGACACGAGCTTCATCATCTTCTCGAGGTGCTCCTGCGGCCGCGAAGAGAGGAGCCGGAGCCGATGAAGAGACGGCTTCGGGGAAAAGGACGACACGATCGCTCGAATGGCGAAGAGGATGGAAGAGATGGCCGTAGCTGCGGCCACTCTCCGAAGTCGAAGTACGACCACATAGAGAGACACCCCGAGAGGTCATTCACATCGTAGACGGAGGGAAGGAGATTACATCCGTCAATGGGGATGACCGGCTGAAAAAGGATACAGCACGAAGTATGATCCACTGAAAAGGATATCAAGAACTTGGTAGAGCGGCGGAGTGCGAGAAGCCCTAGCACGATCGAAGAGCGGGACATCCATTCGGACGGGTAGACCTTACCCGGAAGAATTCGACGCTGTCCGATACCCGAAGGGCTTCGTACCACCTCTGTTTAAGACCTTCGACGGAACGGGAACCCCAGAGCGGCATGTTGCACACTTTCGTGCCGGTTGTTGCAATGCGGCGGGAGCGATGCGCTACTCTTCCGACGAGTTCGTTAGCGATGCGTCGGGAATCGCCTTCGGCGGGTATGCGGGAGTACCCAACGGATGCAGTAAAGACATTCTCGGAGCTAGAGAGCCTCTTCATTAAGCGATTTGCGGAGCTCGGCACCACATCACTATAGGTGATTTAGTGGTAGAGAAACAAAGGCCGAATGAAACTCTAGTGGATTACATACTTCGATGGAGAAATTTAAGTATGAAGTGTGAACCACAGCTGCAAGAACAACATGCGGTCGGCATCTTGCTTAAAAGCATTCACGGCCGATAGCACTTCTCCTCGAGGGATTCACTATTAAGACTTTTGAGAAGTTGTTAAGCAAGGCCGGAAGCTTGCAAGAAGAGGCGAAGCAATTAAGTTTTGCCGACAAGACGGACAAGCGAGAGCGGTGAAGACTTTCGAAAAGAAATGCAGGGTCGTTGCGGCGGTTGACAAAGGTAAACAACCGATGCGAAATACCCACCGAACGGCGCGGCAACCACAACAAAATTACCGGCAACCCCGGTCCAGCTATCGGTCGTCTCCGCCGGTATGAGCAAGCCGTCTCGTCCGCGACGTACATTGAGGGAGCTTCGAGCGAGAGAATATCCGTTCGAGAATGAAGCGATACCAAAGATGTTCCGTAGCTTAATGAAAACTCCGGATTTCCAGCTGCCGAGCCCAAAGACCGGAGGAAGTCAACAAGAAAGGTGATCCCAACTTTTGCCCCTACCATCGGATGCTTGGGCACAAGATAGAAAACTGCATTACCTTCAAAAGTTGGCTCGACGACAAGCCTTCGGAAAGGAAATATAACAATCCCGAAGGAGTACATGAAGGAACCCCAGAAAGGAGGTTCCGTCGATGTTATCTCAGCCGATCCCGTCATTCGATAGATCCATATGCGGCGACGATGGATGGACTACCGCACGGACGAGATCTTCGAAGAAGATTTTAGACAACATCCGAACCGCTTCGGTGCGAGCTTCGATTCGGAGTTCGAGACCTGTTAAGTCGATGCTTATCACTTGCGATAGAAGAGCCACCTCGACGAGGAGAAAATCGAAGAGAAGAAGAAAATTGACGAAGAAGAGGGGACCGAGATTCCTAAGGCTAGACTAGGGGCTGCTTATCCTAGGATAGTTGTTTCCGATTCGGGGAGAAATCCCTCGAACCTCGATTTTGTATGATTATACTGCTCACTTCGGTGGGATCATATAATGATAAGGGTGATGGCGTTGGCTACGTTTTGACTCGTTTCTAACGATTACGTAACTAGCGACAATCCGGAGCGTCGATTTCGATACCAACAACAATTCTCGAATCATACATGATCTCGACGATCACAATGACGAAGAAGGCATCCATCGAGGAGGCTACGAGAGTTCAACGAGCAACGGATCTATACGCGAGTTTCGAGGAGCTCCGGTTACGATAGAGTTAGAGCCTTCGGATTTGGAAGATAATCCGGAAGAGCCGGTCATTCCGATTCGGGAGGAGACACCGAACAAACTCGATACTAGATTCGGAAGAAATTACGAAGTCAACCTAAGAAGTGGAAAAGTTCTACCTCCGAGAATGGGTCCAAAAGACAAAGGAAAGCGAGGTGGTTGTTCAAGAAGAACCAACCCGGCGGAAGAAATACCCATTCGAGAAGAAGCGCGAGACGCGGGAGAACAAAGTGGACTACAACGTGCTAGCCCATCTTAGGAAACTACCGACCAAGGCGAGCATTTACGATGCTCTCATCTTATCGAAAGGAGATGAGGGAAGCTCGATCGAGGCCTTACTTGATCCGGAAATTTGCTTAGCTCGAATGGCCGGAGATTCCTTAGATGAGGTTTGCTCGTTAAAGGAACGACGAGGTGTTACCTTCACGGACAATGACCTACTACTTGGGACGGCGGATCACGACCGACCGTTGTACATTTCGGTTACAATTGGGAAGTTTACGCTCTCCGGAGTTTTGGTGGATCCGGGAGCATCAATCAATATAATGAGTCTTCGAACACTAGCATACTTGGAAATTGATGCTCGTGAGCTCGAGGCCGACAAAATGTTATTAAGAGGATTCAACCGGAAAGGAGAAAGAGCCCTCGGGTCGATAACGCTGCGATGAAGGCCGGTGATTTAGCAAAGACAACCGCAAAATTTCATATAATCGATTCGAAACGTCGTTCAACGCTCTCTTGGGCCGACCATGGATACATGAAAACGAGGATGGTACCATCATCTCTACACCGAGTGCATCGAAGTACTACGATGGAGGGGAACAATGCATCAAAGGCGACTTACAACCATTCTCCGTACATGAGATTGGAATCCATGAAGATGCAGCTTATTATGCACCGCCGAAGAAAACAATCTTCTCCAGAGATACCATAACAAATGAAGCAAAGAAAGTTCGAGACAACGAAGAACACTGAAGTTCTAGTCCAACGAGTCACTCACCACTCCCTTCGGCGAGATGGTGAAGGTTTCTCCACAACTCGCATCCGAGGTCGAGGCCGGGGACGAGGCCGTGGTAGAGACACTAGGACGATTGGACGAAGAAACCGACCATCAATGTTGATTGGGAAGATAGTTCGAAGAGAAAAAGAAATCGAGCAAGAAGCGGCAACAATAAGTCGAAAGAAGCCGCAATACAAGATCTCCCTCGAAGATGAAAAGAACGAAGAATACAAATCAATGTACGAGAAGATTAACCACTACGTACATACTATGACCTAACTCCGATCCATTCTAATAAGATCGAGGGTATGGAGGTCGAAGAGGTACGTAGTGACGGTGCAAAGCCGATCAAATTCTACCGTGGTGCTTCTTCCTCCAAAGCTGAAAATAATGTACAATTCGAAGATGTCACTTCATCGAATTAATGGAATTACCTTTTGAGTGGTACTCTCCCTGTGTTCAAAATTTAATTCAACGTGGTTTCTTACCTCGACAATGGACAAAAGGCCGATCACAACATTTTGAAAAGTTATGGAATAACTCCGGCCGTCCACCCGATTCAAAGTATGGACTCGGATTCGGCACGGTAGGGTCGGTTGACGATGCGAATTTTGCTTGGTTGTCACTTGCAAGTCCGATGAAAGCGCATGGAAACTACGGACGAACTCGAAGATTTACAAATTGGAGACGCTCCACCAGAATTCGAAGAGGAAATTAAATCCACAATAGATGAGTTAACGGAAGTTAACTTAGGTACTAGCGAAGAGCCTAGACCTACCTTTGTTAGCTCCTTACTCAATAAAGAAGACTCCAAAGAAATAATCAAGTTATTAATGGAATTTAAGGATCTGTTTTGCTTGGAGCTACGATGAAATGCCGGGATTAGCCCCGGAGGTTGCGGTCCATAAGCTAGGAGTGGATCCTGCTACGTTCCGGTCGGACAGAGGTCCCGGAAGAATGCGTCTAGAAATCGAACAACAAGTCATAGCCGAAGTTAAAAAGCTAATAGACGCTAAATTTGTCCGTGAAGAACAATACCCGACTTAGTTGCTCAACGTGGTGCCGGTCGAGAAGAAGAATGGTCGGATCGGAATTTGTGTGGACTTCGAGAGATTTAAACAAGGCATGTCCAAAAGATGAATTCCTCTACCGATTCCGGAAGCGATGATCGATATTGCTTCGACACATGAAATATTCTCATTCATGGATGGATCTTCGGGATACGACCGGATAAAAATGGCTCCGGAAGATGAAAAGCTTACGGCATTCGAACGCCGATCGGAGTATTTTGCTTTACACGGTGATGCCATTCGGATCGAAGAACGCGGGAGCGACTTACCGAAGAGCAATGACAAGAATTTTTGATGATCTCATCCACAATCGAGTCGAGTGTTACGTGGACGATGTCGTCATCAAAAGCAAAGTAAAGGAAAACCACTGTATGATTTGAGAATTGTTTTCGAACGATTAAGACAATTTAACCTTAAGATGAATCCCTTAAAATGCGCCTTCGGCGTCACCTCCGGAAATTCTTAGGATTCGTTGTCCGACATCGTGGAATTGAAATCGATCCGGAGAAGATTAAAGCTATCTTAGAAATGCCGCCTCCCAAAACCTTAAAACAACTACGATCTTTTCGAGGGAAGTTGGCATATCTTCGACGCTTTATCTCGAACACTGTCGAGTAGGTGTCGGCCTTTCTCGGCACTAGTTAAAAAGGACGCCAAATTTATTTGGGAAGAGAAATGCCGAAGGCCTTCGAAGACATTAAACAATATTTAATGACACCTCTTGTCTTAGCGGCCCCGGTCTCGGAGTAGACCGGCGATACTTTACACCGCGGCTCTAGACGACTCTCTCGGAGCCACTGTTAGCCGAGTCGATGATGAGGGTAAAGAAAATGCTCTTTACTACTTAAGCCGTCGTTTACTCCCGACGGAAGTAAGATATCCCGCAATTGAAAAGCATTGTTTGGCCACGATCTTCGCCTCTCAAAAGCTCGGGCACTACATGCTTTCTCATAAGGTCAACTTGATTTCGAAGTTTAATCCATTGCAATACTTGATGACTCGTCCAACACTTTCCGGCGGACTTGCCGGATGGTCGATGATATTATTGCAATTCGATATAACTTTCGTGCCTCGCGTGCCGTAAAGGGACAAGTCTTAGCGGACTTCCTCGCGGCACATCCTCTGCCGGCCGAATCTCCTCTCGATGACGATTTGCCGGATGAACAAATAATGAACCTAGAAGACCTCGACGATCGACGTTGGGAATTATATTTTGACGGAGCATCTTCGACACACAAAGACGAAGAATCGCAAGTGATAGTGCCGGTAAGGCGGGAAATCGGGCTAATCTTTATAACACCGGAGCGGGGGATGTTAAGATACTCCTACCACTTGACGGAACCGTGTACAAACAACGAAGCGGAATACGAAGCCCTCATAACGGGATTGGAATTAACCATTCGAATGGGAATAACGGACATCAACATCTACGGGGATTCGCGGTTAATCATTCAACGGATCGCCGGACAATACGAGTTTTAAAGCCAAGACTCGAACAATACTTCCGGTATGCCATACGAGTTGTTGGAACGATTCCAAATGTGACAATCTACAAAATTCCTAGAAAAGAGAATGCTTTAGCGAGATGCTTTAGCCCGTCTCGCAAAAGAATTTGCTGTTTGCAAGATGAATCGAGTGGAAGTGTCGGTTCACGGACGTCGAGGTCCTATCACGACTTGACATAGACATGATACACAAATCGGAAGAAGGAAAAGAATCGGTTGCGGCGGTGACGGAAAACACGAGAAGATTGGCGACGGCCATTGATGAACTACACGCAGAACGGGAAAACTACCGGACGATAGGTCGGCTGGCCCATCGGATCAAGAAAAGAACTACGTCCTACGCATTAATAAACAACACATTGTACGAGAAGGTCTTTTGATCAAATGTGGCTAAGGTGCTTAAGCGGGTCCGAGGCCCGTGAAATCGTTAAAGAGGTGCATTCGGGACTACGTGGCGCTCACCGGTCGGGTCCAAAAATGAAGATGAAAATTAAAAGACTAGGGTACTACGGCCCTCGATGATGACCGAGCGCATGAAAATCGCCGAGAGGCGTCATCAATGCCAAGTGCACGGAGTGGTTCTACACCGACCTCCAAATGTGCTACACCCAGACAATTGCGTCGTGGCCATTTGAATGTTGGGGCACGGATATAGTGGGTCCGATAGAACCACCATCTTCGAAAGGACATCGCTTCATTCTTGCGGCTACGGATTACTTTTCCGAGTGGGCGGAAGCGGTTCCACTTGAGAAGTGAAAGCATACCACGTCTTGCGGTTTTCGAGAACCGAGTTGTCTGCCGTTTCGGGGTGCCGCGCGAGGATTATCTCGGATAATGGGTCGGCATTCGAAGCACACAAATCAACAATTTTGTCGGGAGACACGGAATTGGTCGGCGATACTCGACAATTTACTACCCGAGAGCAAACGGCCTCGGCGAGGCTTTTAATAAAACTCTCGTTCAAATCTTAAAGAAAACCTTGGACGATAATAAGAGAAATTGGCACGAGAAATTGTTAGAAGCCTTATGGGCCTACGGACAACCTTCGAACTCCTACTCGAAGCTACACCTTACGCTCGCGGTGTATGGGTCCGAGCGAGTGTTACCTTTAGAGGTTCGGCTTCCTTCACTCGAATTGCGAGTTGCAAACAAGATCACGACGAAGAAAACGCCGGACTACGACTCGAAGAATTAGAAAGCTTGGAAGGGAAAAGACTTGCGGCGCGACGGAGACTTAGAACTATACCAAGCTAAGATGGTTCGAGCTCATGACAAGCTGGTCCGCCCGAGAACCTTGAAAGTTGGTGACTTAGTTCTCGTTCTCGAGACCTATTCTTGCACACCGCAAGATAGGAGGAAAATTTGAACCCACTTGGGAAGGACCGTTTGTGGTTGAAGCGGTATACTCGGGAGGTTCCTACCGGCTAGTGAATTGCCGGGGAGAACGACATATGCTTCCGATCAACGGACGATACTTGAAAAAGTATTACGCTACCTGATGTTTCGAAGGAATGAATTCTTCATCCCTAAGAAACACGGGCGAAGTAATTACTTGTGATTGGGTCCGAACCCAAAAAAAAAAAAAAAAAAATGATAAAATGTGCTAAAATAAATAAATAAATAATAATAAGTTTTCCTTGTTTTTCTTCTCCAAATCAAAGTCCCTTTTCTGATCTTATCCTACTTCATTCCTTTCAAAATATAAGAATAATAAAAAAATGTATCTTTAATAAACTTTTTCTTAATGTTCTTGTTCTTAGTACAACCCCTGATCCTTTTCCTTGTCTTTTCGCAGGGAAATGTCGAACGGGCGGTTGGTCTTGAACTTTAAGAATGGCGTAAGCCTTGCACTCGATGAAAAGAGGGTGAAAGATGGAGCGATAATCGAGATTGACTCGGATTTCGCACCGAGCGGGCCTACGATACGAGGAAAGTGAGCGGGTCCCGGTTAACCGAGAAGAAGCGCCGGACGGACGGTGATGAAAGTGGGTGGCCCAAGCCACCAATCCAACAACAAGAAAAGAAAAGCAAACACCGAAGAAGACAAGAAAATAAAGTCCGTAGTCGCTACGGCGGAGGGCGGAGCTTGTCGGCGCCGCGCCGCGCAGAGATTCAGAAGTTCGGAGGGCTACTCTCACGGCCACGCAACGAAGGAATAAGAATCGCCGTATCCGCAAGATGTTAACAAAACTAGGCGCGGACCGGCGCGACGAGACAATTGCTAATGCCGGCACATACACTTCGAGGACATCGGTTCACCGGGAACTCGAAGAAAGGAGGCCGGCTCCTAGAATAACGAAAGAACCGGGAGAAATCTCTAGAAGATCGGAAGAAAGAAGGCTACCACGCCACCGGATAGAACCACCGGCGGTGCATGACCTTGTTGCGAAGCAACCCCGGGGGATGTCCGACGGACATCATCCACGAGGAGCCGAGGTATGCGAGGGGAACGTGAAGGGATTGAACCATATATCCCACAATATGTCACAAGGCCTCGCCATGCGAGATCATTCGGAATACGAGCTGGAGAGGATGCGAGAAAGTTGAAAAGAAAACTTTCGAATACTTCGAGAGAATTAAAGGAAGAAGAATCAACATACTAGAAGGCCTCGAGCTACACACCGACGTATTCTCGGAGTATGAACAACAGCAAATCGTGGATTGTATCCGGGATGCGAAAAGAATGGGCCGAGCGAGGCCGCTCGAGGAAAACACATACTCGGAACCCCGGAGGATGGATGCCGGGGAAAGGAAGAATCACGATACAATGCGGATGCTTGCTACAACTTTCTTTGAAGACGAGAAGGAAACCCACGGGAATACTTCGTCATGGGCGAGTAGATCCGATGCCATTAGTTATCGAGAGAATGGTAAAAAGATTGATAACATGGAGGGTACTGCCGGCGGTTGCATACCCAATAGTTGCATTATCAACATCTACGAAACGAGGGTAGTCGCATACCCCCGCATATTGATCACCACGACTTCGTCGGACCTTCTACGCACGGTCTCTTTCTTAAATGAGTGCAACATCATGTTCGGATGCGACCTCCGGATAGCGAGGCCGGGTGAGTTCCGAGGGCCGGTAAAGATACCTTTACCGGTGGGTTCCGTCATGATGCTGCGAGGTAACGGAGCGAGATATCGCAAAGCATTGCATACCGGGAGTGCCGGTGGAGCGAATCTCGGTTACTTTCGGGAGGATGGACGACGACGAAATACCTTACCATTTCCGACCGGATCCGAGAGCTAGAGAACCTCCGGCCTTACGAGTCCGTGAGTTACATGGGAAATATCACACCTCCGATGTACATCCGGCGGCATCCTTGCCGAGGATGGCTTGGAAGGTGATGTTATTAACCATGTACCTCGCTATTCGGACATGGATTTTTGACGGATGATTCTTTTGATGGATCAACAAAGATCATACACGATCCGTTTTGAGTCTACATGGATTGTATGAAATATATTCCGAGATCGAGTTGTATGACGTATTTTCGACATGATTGGAATGAAAGTGACCATGTCGCGTTTTTGGCCTTCACCTCTTTTGTGCAAATTGATTGGGAAATGCCATTAAAGTTAAATGAACTTCGAACAAAGAACGAGAAAGAGAAATAAAAAAAAGAGAATAAAAGAAAACTTTCTAAAAAAAAATCTGAAAAATGACAAACACTAAGTTCACATGAACATTAAATAAACGATAAAATAAAATTTGAACCATTAAAAGATAAACGAAATCAACACAAATCTCGAATTCCATCCTTCCAAACTTCAAAATCAAATTCCATCCTTACAAATTTCAAATCAAATTCTCGATCAAAATCTAAATCCAATCTCGATCAAGTTTCAAATTTGATCTTCCAAATTTCAAATCAAATCTTAAATCAAATTTCAATCGAGTTGAAACTCATCCTTCCAAATCTCAAATTCAATCTTTCCGGATTTCGAGTCTCGAAATCAAATTCAAACTCAAACTTTTTGGTCGAGGATTTTACATCGAAGCTGCCTTTGCTTTAGGATTCTTTTCCTACTTGCCTGAAATACATCAAATCCAACTCTTTTGGGTCGAGGATTTTACATCCAAGTCTGCATTTGCTTTAGGATTCTTTTCTGTTGCCTTTGAAATACATCAAATCAAACTCTTTTGGGTCGAGGATTTTACATCCAAGCTGCCTTGCTTTAGGATTCTTTTCCTATTGCATTGAAATACATCAAATCAAACTCTTTTGGGTCGAGGATTTTACATCCAAGACCTGCCTTGCTTTAGGATTCTTTTCTCATTGCCTATGAAATACATCAAATCAAACTCTTTTGGGTCGAGGATTTTACATCCAAGACTGCACTGCTTTAGGATTCTTTTCCTATTGCTATGAAATACATCAAATCAAACTCTTTTGGGTCGAGGGTTTTACATCCAAGTACCTTTGCTTTAGGATTCTTTTCCTATTGCACTTGAAATACATCAAATCGAACTCTTTTGGGTCGAGGTTTTACATCCAAGACTGCCTTTGCTTAGGATTCTTTTCTACTTGCCTGAAATACATCAAATCAAACTCTTTTGGGTCGAGGATTTTACATCCAGTACTGCTTCTTGCTAGGATTCTTTTCCTATTGCCTTGAAATACATCAAATTCAAACCTTTTGGGTCGAGGATTTTACATCCAAGCTGCACTTGCTTTAGGATCCTTTCTATTGCCTCTGAAATACATCAAAATTCAAACTTTTGGGTCGAGGATTTTACATCCAAGTATCGCTTACTTTAGGATCCTTTTCCTATTGCCTTTGAAATTCATCAAAATTCAAACATTTTGGGTCGAGGATTTTACATCCAAGTGCCTTTGCTTTAGGATTCTTTCCCTATTGCCTTTGAAATACATCGAATTCAAACTTTTGGGTCAAGGATTTTACATCCAAGACTGCATTGCTTTAGGATTCTTTCCCTATTAGCCTTGAAATACATCAAATCGAATTCCGGGGTTAAGGATTTTACATCCGAGACTTGCATTGCTTTAGGATCATTTCCCTATCGCAATGAAATACATCAAAATCAAACTCTTGAGGTTAAGGATTTTACATCCGACACCGCTTTGCTACGAGATCTCTTCTCATTGCAACGATTCAATCTAATCAATTCAATTTTCTTTCGAGGTTGGAGATGTTACATCTAAAACCTCGAACTCCAATTTTAATTTCAAATCGAATCCTTCGAATCGATTTTGACAAACTTCGATCTAAAAAAAAAAACACTCCGAGTTGAAATCTAAACTCACACATCAAAACATAAATCTAAAACAAAATAAAATCTAAATCGAAATTCTCCCGAGTCATGTGATTTGGGATTCACCTCCTTTTCCTTTCCCCGGCGAGAGTTCAGGTATCTCCGGTTTGGGAACATACCGATACTCCCCGGCGGAAATTCCTTCTTCCTCCTAAGTTCGTCACTTGGACATCCGTGTTGGTTTTGTTGATCGCTTCGGTCGACACCGATACGCGCGGTGTGCTCCGTCGGCTCACCACACCTATTGGGGGTCCATTTGTTGACCTCATTTTTGATGAGGTCTTCCCTTCTTCTTTTTAGTGCTTAGGATCTAGCCTTAGGCTTTTCCTTTGACTATCTTAGAGGACTAGAATTGGGACCCGCCTTTTAGAAATTCAAACCACTTCTAAACTCCCTGCAAACTCCACAAATTTGACTATAGACCCCTAATCACCTAGAGGGTTGAAATCGAATGTGGAAGTTTAAAGGATGAGTTCCTATAGGACTCTTTGGCCTTAGGGCCGCTTACTGGTGGCACAGTGCAGTGAAGGGGCTGACTTACACTACACTTACACACTACATTTCCACACACTTCCTAAAACCACACCCATACCCAACTTAACCTCCCGACTCATGTAGGTGATTCACATGGATGGTCCTTAACCCCAAGCCCTTGGGCTAAGAGGGTTAGGAACAACATAGTGAATGTCTCGAAATGAGTCCTCTCATGGCTCATATGGGCTTGAAATGGCTTCATGGCTCAACCAAAATGATTTCTTTCCACCTAAATTCACCCGATCTTCAATTTCCCAAATTTTCTATTTTTGACCCCGAGACCCTACACCTACTAAGCCTACCCAAAACCCTTGAAATTACCCAAATTTTTGCAAAATTTCCAAATTACCCAAAATTTTCCAAAATCAATCCCAAACATCTCCACATCACTTAAATTGATCATCCATACCCAAAAATACCAAAGATTCCAAGAATACCCCCCAATACCCTCTAAATAACCCAAAATACCCTTCTTGGCCTAAAAATCCAAAAATTCAAAAAATTCCCAGAAAATTCCAGAAAATCCTAAATATTCCCAATTTCATTTTGTCCAACTACACCATGGGCCAATTTTGTCAATTTACCCTACTTTTGTCAAAACCCCCAAATTGACCCATTTTAACCCGAAGTGGACCCAATGTTAAACCAAACCTATCCAATTGACCCAAATTCTGGTCCAATTCAATTCTAAACTTCAATTCAACATCCCCAATACCAATCTAGACCAAATCCAAGTCTAATTTGGTTGACATTTGGATCCAATTCCACTTTTGGCCTTAAAGCCCAATTTTGACCTGAACCCAAACCTAACCCAAATAGGCCCAAACCTCAAAATCAAAACCCAACCAAAGCCAAAACCTCTTTGAAATACTCCCATAAACATTTCTAAATATTTATTTTACATCAATTTCAACTCTAGCCCAACATTGGCCCAACTTGGCCCACCTGGACCTATATTGGCCCATTCACTAAAAGAATTTAAATCCAACCCAATTCAAGCCCAAACTACCCCAAATTTGCTTCAAGTCACTCATGACACATCCATGAGCTAAACCCAACAATTATTTGGCCCAACCTCTTTACAAAATTTCATCCCAAAATCCATTTTAAAATTCAAGAGCCCACTTTCCTAATCCATCTTAAAAGCCCATCTAAAACCCTTTCAAAAAAGCCCAAAATTCTTCCAAAGCCCATATGACATTTCCCCTCATCATACTTTCAATTAAAATCATCCCTAAGTCCTAAATTCATCATCAAATAATTCCAAATCAAGCCTCATGCCAAATCACCCCTAAATACCAAAATTTTCCTTAAATCCATTTCCATGAAATTGACTTCACTTTTCCCAAGCCAAATGGAGCCATGGAGCCATGCATAAGCCATATGCAAGCCATGAGAGCCTCTTTACATGTCACCATGCCATTTTGGGCAAAAGGAGGAGGCTCTTTCCTTAACTCCTAAAGGTGGTTAACCACTTCCATGATTCCAGCTAAACCATGCTTAAGCCTAATTGTACTTGGATTGTGACTTGACCCCACTAATCAAGCTGATCCGAATCACTTCCTCCTCGGCCTAAACCAGGCCTTGGGTGGTGCACCTAGCCCAAATGGGTGGGTTGACCCATTTAGGTCCAAATCTAGCCATGCCCCATTCCACTTTGGATCAAAGCCTTTACACATGTCCATGGCCGATTGATTGCACAAACCTCCAGCCCTGACCCACCTGACCTTGAGGGTGACCCATGCCTGGCCGGCCGGCCACCAGGCCGCCGGAAAACACCATGGCCGAGAGCTCGCATGTGAGCCGACATTGAAATTCTCACTTGCTCGAGCTGCCCCATCCCTAGTGGTCACCATGGCTGATCTTCTCCTCACCAGAGCAGCTGATCCCAAGCCCTAACTCTCCCTGGGAGGCCCTCCACCCTCTCCTATTTAAACTCCACCCCTCTCGGCCATGAGGAGGGTGAAGCACAAACC
>JAKZJZ010001959.1:0-12500 GCA_022702705.1 Papilionanthe hookeriana x Papilionanthe teres
CTTATTTTTGGTCAAAATAGTCATTTTTTGATCTAAAGACTACCCTTTGACCCGATAGGTTAACTTTTGAACAAAAAGTCAACTTTTGTCAAAATGGTCAATTTTTGACTCATTGACCAACCCACTGATATTAACTTTTTGACCAAAAAGTCATCTTCGGTCAAAATGGTTAATTCTTGACCCAATTACCAACTCATTGACCAAAAAAGTCAACTTTTGACCAAAAAGTCAACTTTGGTTAAAATGGTCAATTTTTAACCAAATGACCAACCCATTGACCCAATATGTCTACTTTTGACCAAAAAGTCATATTTGATCAAAATGATCATTTATTGACCTAATTACCAACTCATTGACCAAATATGTCAACTTTTGACCAAAAGTCAACTTTGGTCAAAATAATCAATATCTGACCCAATGACCATGCCGTTGACCCAATAGGTTAACTTTTGAGCAAAAATTTAATTTTGGTTAAAATAGGTCAACTTTTGACCAAAATGTAATCTTTGGTCAAAATGACCAATTTCTGACCCAATGACCTCCCCATTCAGCCAAAGACCAACCCATTGACCCAATAGGTCGGTTTTTTACCAAAAAGTAAATTTTAGTCAAAATAGTTAATTTTTGATCTAATGACCAATTATTCACTCAATAAGTTAATCTTTGACCAAAAAGTCAACTTTGGTCAAAATATTCAATCCTTAACCCAATAACAAACCCATTGACCCAATAGGTCAACTTTTGACCAAATAGTCAATTTTGGACAAAATAGTTAATTTTTGATTGAATGACCACCAATAGACCCAATAAGTCAAATTTTGACCAAAAAGTCAACTTTGGTCAAATGATAAGTTAACTTTTGACCAACATGTCAACTTTTGACCAAAATAGGTCAATTTTTGACTAAAAAGTTAATTTTAGTCAAAATGGTCAACTTCTGACATAATGACCTTCCTGTTGACCCAATGGCTCAACTTTTGATTAAAAATTTAATTTTGTTCAAAATAATTAATTTTTGAACTAATGACCAAAATAGTCAATTTTTTGAATTAAGGACCAATTATTGACCCAATAAGTCAATCTCTGACCTAAAAGTCAACTTTGGACAAAATGGTCCATGATTGACCCAATGACAAACCCGTTGCCCAATAAGTCAAATTTTGACCAAAAATTCAATTTTGGTCAAAATAGTCAATTTTTGACCTAATGGCCACCCATTAACCAAATAGGTCGACTTTTGACCAAAAAGTCAACTTTGGTCAAAATGGTCAATTTTTGATCCAATGATCAACCCATTGACTAAATTTAAATATTTATAATTTTTTTATCTATTAAATACTTTTATAATTAAATTATATTTAAAATAATATACTATACATAAAATAATTAAAATAAAAAAATAATGTTATATAAAATTATATATATATATATATATATTTATATGTACCATTTTTTAATTGTTAAATATTTTTATAATTAAATTACATTTATAAATAATATACTATACTTAAAATATTTAAAATTAAAAAATAATATTAAATAATTTTTTTTATATATATAAATATATATTTTTGTACCTCTCTATACATATTTTTATTTTTAATTTTCTTAATTATTAAATATTTTTATAATTAAATTGTATTTATAAATAATATACTATACTTAAAATATTTAAAATAAAATATTAAACATAAATTTATTTATTTATAATTTATTTAATTATTAAATATATATGCGATTGAATTATATTTATAAATAATATAATATTTTTAATATATTTAAAATAAAAAAAATAATATTGAATAAATTTATTTATATATACCAATATTTATTTATTTATAATTTATTTAACTATTAAATATTTTCATAATTAAATTATATTTATAAATAATATACTATACTTAATATATTTAAAATAAAAAAATAATATTATATATAAAATTATATATATATATATATATATATATACATATACACATATAGATTTAATTATTTATAATTTTTTTAACTTTAAAGAATTTTATAATTAAATTGTATTTATAAATAATATAATATACTTAAATTATTTAAAATAAAAGAATAATATTATATAAATTTATATATATATATATATATATATATATAAATTTATATATTTATATATACCTATATATATTTTCATTTACAATTTACTTAACTATTAAATATTTGTAAAATGAAATTATATTTATAAATAATAAACTATACTTAAAATATTTAAAATAAAAAAACAAGTTTAAATATATATATTTATTTGTTTATAATTTATTTAACAATTAGATATTTTTATAGATAAATTATATTTATAAATAATATAATATACTTAAAATATTTAAAATTAGAAAATAATATAAAATAAGTTTTTATATAAATAAATAAATATATAAATATTTATAAATATAAATATATATATATATATATATATATATATATATAGTTAATTATAATTTTGTCAACTATTAAGTAATTTTATATAAATTATATTTATAAATAATAAACTATACTTAAAATATTTAAAATAAAAAATAATATTAAATAAATTTATATTAATATATATATATATATATATATATATATATATATATATATTTATTTAAATATAAATATATATATTTAATTATAATTTATTTAATTATTAAAAATTTTTTTAACTAAATTATATTTATAAATAATATACTATACTTTAAACAATTAAAATAAAAAAATATTATTATTATTATTATATATATATTCATATATATAACTATATTTTTCTTTTATTTATCTTTTATTTAATTATTAAATATTTTATAATTAAATTATATTTATAAATAATATACTATACTTAAAATAATTTTACGTAAATATAAAAATATATATAAATATATATATATATATATATATATATTTATATATACACATATATATTTATCTATTTATAATTGATTTAACTATTAAATATTTTTAAAATTAATTTATATTTATAAATAACATACTATACTTAAAATATTTAAAATAAAAAAATAATATTATATATATATATATATATATATATATATATATATTGGTATATATAAATATATATTTATATATTTTAATATATATATATATATATATATATATATATATATATATTAGTATATATTAATAAATATTTATATATATTAATATATATATATATATATATATATATTATTTAATTATTAAATATTTTTAAAATTAAATTTTATTTATAAATAATATACTATAAATAAAATATTTGAAACAAAAAAATAATATTAAATAAATTTAATATATATATATATATATATATATATATATATATATATGGTTATTTATAATTTTGTTATCTATTAAATAAATTTAAAAAATAATATTCATTAAAATTTAAGAAATAATATTCATTAAAATTTATATATAAACATATTTATTTATTTATTTAAAATTTATTTAACTATTAACTTTTTTAATAAATAAATTATATTTGTATATAATATACTATACTTAAAAAATTTAAAATAAAAAAATAATATTATATAAAATTATACATACGTATATATATATATATATATGTATATATATATATATATTTATTTATTTATATATACACATATATATTTAATTATTTATAATATATTTAACTATAAAAAAATTTTATAATTAAATTATATTTATAAATAATATCCTATACTTAAAATATTTAAAATAAAAGAATAAAATTAAATATTATTAAAGAAATAATATACCTATATATATTTTTATTTATAATTTACTTAACTATTAAATATTTTTATAATTAAATTACATTTATAAATAATAAACTATACTTAAAACATTTAAAATAAAAAATTATTTTATATATATATATTTATTTTTTATAATCTAATTAACAATTAAATATTTTTATAATTAAATTATTTTTATAAATAATATACTATACTTAAAATATTTAAAATTATAAATTAATATAAAATAAATTTATATATATATAAATAAATATATATATATATATATATATATATATATATATATATAGTTATTTATAATTTTGTTAACTATTAAATATTTATATAATTAAATTGTATTTATAAATAATATACTATACTTAAAATAATTAAAATAAAAAATAATATTAAATTTATATATATATATATATATATATATATACATTAATATGTACATATAAATATATATTTATTTATAATTTATTTAATTATTAAATATTTATATAATTAAATTATATTTATAAATAATATACTATACTTAAAATATTTAAAAAGATTATTATCAAATTTACATATATATATATATATATATATATATATATTTAAAATTTTTTTCACTATTAAATATTTTTATAATTAAATTATATTTACAATAATATACTATAATTAAAATATTTAATATAAAAAAAATGTTATATAAATTTATATAAAAATTTAAATATATATATATATATATATATATATATATATATCATTTTTTTAACTATTAAATAATTTAATAATTCAATTATATTTATTAATAATATATTATACTTAAAATATTTAAAATAAAAAAATTATTTTAAATAAATTTTATTATATATATAAATATATATTTATGTACCTCTATAAATATTTTTTTATTTATAATTTTTTTAATTATAAAATACTTTTATAGATAAATTATATTTATAAATAATATATTTTACTTAAAATATTTAAAATAAAAAATAGTATTAAATAAATTTTTTTGTATATATAAATATTTATTTTTGTACCTCTATATATATTTTTTTATTTTTAATTTTCTTCATTATTAAATATTTTTATAATTAAATTAAAAATATAAATAATATACTATACCTAAAATATTTAAAATAAAATAGTAATATTATATATATATATATATATATATATATATATATATATTATTTATATATACAGATATAAATTTGTTTATTTGTAATTTATTTAACTATTAAATATTTTAATGATTAAATTTTATTTTCAAACAATATACTATACTTAAAATATTTAAAATAAAAAAATAATATTATATATATATATATATATATATATATTTATATATATATATATTTATATTTTATTTAATTATTAAATATTTTTATAATTAAATTATATTTATAAATAATATACTTTACATAAAATATTTATAATTAAAAAATAATATTTATTAAATTTTTATAATTAAATTACATTTATAAATAATATGTTATACTTAAAATATTTAAATTACAAAAAAAATATTATTAAACTATAAACTATTTTTATAATTAAATTATATTTAAAATTAATATACTATACTTAAAAAATTTAAAATAAAAAAATAATATTATATAAAATTATACATATTTATATATATATATATATAAATATATATATATATTTATATATATACATATAAATTTAATTATTTATAATTCATTTAACTAAAAAAAATTATAATTAAATTATATTTATAAATAATATCCTAAACTTAAAATATTTAAAATAGAAAAATAAAATTAAATATATATATATATATATATGTAAATTTATATATTTATATATACTTATATATATTTTTATTTATAATTTACTTAACTATTAAATATTTTTATAATTAAATTGTTTTTTTAAATAATATACTATACTTAAAATTTTTTAATTAAAAAATAATTTAAAATAAATTTATATATCAATAAATATATATATATAATTATAAATAAAATTATATATATATATATATGTAACTATATATATTTTTTTATTTGTAATTTATTTAATTATTAAATATTTTTATAATTAAATTATATTTATAAATAATGTACTTGTACTTAAAACATTTAAAATAAAAAAATAATATAATAAAAATTTATATATATATATACATACATATATATATATATATATATATATATATATATATATATATTTATAATTTACTTAACTATTAAATATAAATGATCAATCCATGACCTAATGCCCAAACCATTAGCACAATAAAGTCAACTTTTGACCAAAAAGTCAATTTTGGTCAAAATAGTCTATTTTTTAATTAATGACCAATTATTGACCCAATATACAATCTCTGACAAAAAATTCAACTTTGGTCAAAATGGTCAATCCTTGACCCAATGACAAACTAATTAACCAAATAGGTCAACTTTTGACCAAAAAGTCAATTTCGGTCAAAATAGTCATTTTTTTGGACCTAATGACCAGCTTTTGACCCAATAGGTCAACTTTTGAACAAAAAATTAACTTTGGTCAAAATGGTTAATTTTTGACAGAATAACCAACCCACTGACCCGATAGATCAACTTTTTGGCTAAAAAGTCATCTTCAGTCAAAATGGTCAATTCTTGATCCAATTACCAACTCATTGACTAAATAGGTCAACTATTGACCAAAAAGACAAATTTGGTCAAAATTGTCAATTTTTAACCCAATGACCAATCCATTGAACCAATAGGTTTACTTTTGACCAAAAAGTCATCTTTGGTCAAAATGGTCAATTCTTGACCCAATTACCAACTCATTGACCAAATAGGTCAACTTTTGACCAAAAGTCAACTTTGGTCAATATAGTCAATATTTGACCCTATGACCACCTTGTTGACCCAATAGGTTAACTTTTGACCAAAAATTCAATTTTGGTCAAAATAGGTTACCTTTTGATCAAAAAGTAATCTTCGGTCAAAATGGCCAATTTCTGACCCAATGACCACCCCATTGACCCAATTGGTCAGTTTTTTACCGAAAAGTAAATTTTGGTCAAAATTGTTAATTTTTGATCTAATGACCAATTATTCACTCAATAAGTTAATCTCTGACCAAAAAGTCAACTTTGGTCAAAATATTCAATCCTTAACCTAATGACAAACCCATTGACCTAATAGGTCAACTTTTGACCAAATAGTCAATGTTGGTCAAATTGTCAATTTTTGACTGAATGACCATGAATTGACCCAATAAGTCAACTTTTGACCAAAAAGTCAACTTTGGTCAAATGATAAGTCAACTTTTGACCAATAAGTCAACTTTTGACCAAAATAGATCAACTTTTGACCAAAAAAGTTAATTTTAGTCAAAATGGTCAACTTCTGACATAATGACCTCCCCGTTGACCCAATGGCTCAACTTTTGATCAAAAATTTAATTTTGGTCAAAATAATTAATTTTTGAACTAATGACCAAAATAGTCAATTTTTTTAATTAATGACCAATTATTGACCCAATAAGTAAATCTCTGACCAAAAAGTCAACTTTGGACAAAATGGTCAATGATTGACCCATTGAAAAACCCATTGCCCAATAAGTCAAATTTTGACCAAAAAGTTAATTTTGGTCAAAATAGTCAATTTTTGACCTAATGTCCACCCATTGACCAAATAGGTCAACTTTTGACCAAAAAGTCAACTTTGGTCAAAATGGTTAATTTTTGACCCAATGTTAACCCATTGACTAAATTGGTCGAATTTTAACCGAAAAGTAAACTTTTTAGGTCAAAATAGTTAATTTTTGAACTAATGACCAATTATTGACCCAAAAAGTAAATATCTGACTAAAAAGTCAACTTTGGTCATAATTGTCAATCCTTGACCCAATGACAAACCCATTGACCCAACATGTCAATCTTTGACCAAAAAGTCAACTTTGGTCATAATTGTCAATCCTTAACCCAATAACGAACTCACTGACCCAATAGATCGAATTTTGACTAAAAAGTCAATTTTGGTCAAAATAGTAAATTTTTGACATAATTACCAACTATTGATCCATTAGGTCAACTTTTGAATAAAAAAGTTAATTTTGGTCAAAATTATCAATTTTTGACCTAATGATCACCTCATTGACCCAAAAGGTCAACTTTTGACCAAAAGTCAAATTTGGTCAAAATGGTCAATTTCTTACACAATGATCTAAATGTCAACTTTGGTGAAAATGTTCAATCCTTCATTCAATGACCAACTAATTGACGCAATTTATTAACTTTTGACTAAAAGTCAACTTTGGCCAAAATGGTTAATCTTTGACCCAATAACAATCTATTGACCCAATATGTCAACTTTTGACCAAAAAGTTAATTTTGCTCAAAAGTGTCAGTTTTTGACCTACTGACCGCCTCATTGACCTCAATAGGTCAAATTTTGACCAAAAGACAACTTTGGTCAAATTTGTCAATCCTTAACACAATGACCAACTCATTGTCCCAATATGTCAATTTTTGACCCAAAAGTCAATTTTGATTAAAATAGTTAATTTTTGACTTAATGACCAATTTTTGACCGAGCAAACGAATCTCTGACCAAAAGCTAACTTTGGTCAAGATTGTTAGTATTTGACCTAATGCCCAACCCATTGACCTAATAGGTCATCTTTTGACCAAAAAGTCAACTTTGGTCAAAATGGTCAATCCTTGACCCAACGACCAACCCATTGGCCTGATAGGTCAACATTTGACCAAAAAGTCAATTTTCGTCAAAATAAACAATTTCTTAATTAATGAACCAATAAGTCAATCTCTGCCAAAAAGTTAACTTTGGTCAAAATCGTCGATCCTTGATCCAATGACAAACCCATTGACCTAGTAAGTCGACTTTTGACCAAAATGCGATTTTGTCCAAAATAGTTAATTTTTGAATTAATGAACAATTATTGACCTAATAAGTTAATCTCCAACCAAAAAGTGAACTTTGGTCAAAATGGTCAATCATCGACCCAATGATAAACCCATCGACCAAATATTTTTATTTAAAATTTATTTAATTATTAAATATTTTTATAATTAAATTATATTTATAAATAATATACTTTACTTCAAAAATTTAAAATAAAAAAATATTATAAATATATATATATATATATATATATATATATATATATATATATATATATATATACATACATTTATATATATATATATATATATATATATATATATTTATATATACATATATTTTTTTTATTTATAATTTATTTAACTATTAAATAATTTTATATTTCAATTATATTTATAAATAATATAGTATACTTAAAAAATTTAAAATAAAAAATAATATTGTATAAATTTATATATATATATATATATATATATAATTTTTTGAACTATTAAATATTTTTATAATTAAATTATATTTAAAAATAATATATTATACTTAAAATATTTAAAATAAAAAAGGTAATATTATATAAATTTATACATATATAAATATATATATTTATATATACACATATATATTTATTTATTTATAATTTATCAAACTATTAAATATTTTTATAATTAAATTAAATTTATAAATAATTTAATATACTTAAAATATTTAACATAAAAAATAATATTAAATATATATATTTATATATATTTATATATACCTATATAAATTTTTATTTGTAATTTATTTAATTATTAAATATTTTTATAAATAAATTATCATTATAAATAATATACTATACTTAAAACATTTAAAATAAAAAAATAATATTATATATATATATATATTAATATATAACTAAATATAAATTTATTAATAATTTATTTAATTATTAAATATTCTTGTAATAAAATTAAATTTATAAATATTATAATATACTTAAAATATTTAAAATAAAAAAAATATATGCTTGTTTATTTATTTGTTTATTTATATTTATATATTTATTGATCATTTTTTTAACTATTAAATAATTTTATAATTAAATTATATTTATCAATAATACATTATACTTAAAATATTTAAAATTAAAAAAAATATTATATAAATATACATTTTTTTATTCACAATTTATTTAATTATTAAATATTTTTATGATCAAATTTTATTTATAACGAATATGCTATACTTAAAATATTAAAAAAAACAAAATTAAATAAATTTATATATATATATATATATATATATATATACCTATATATATTTATATATAATTTATTTAACTATTAAATAGTTTTAAAATTAAATAATATTTACAAATAATATACTATACTTAAGATATTTAAAATAAAAAATTATATAATATAAATTTATATATACACATTTATATTTATTTATATATAATTTATTTAAATATTAAATATTTTAATAATTAAATTATATTTATAAATAATATACTCGTACTTAAAATATATAAAATAAAAAATAATATTATATATATATATATATATATAATTTTTTTATTTTAAATGTTTAAAGTATTGTATATTATCTATAAATCTAATTTAATTAAAAGTATAATTATAATTTATTTTATTATTAATTACTTTTTAAATTAAATTTTATTTATAAATAATATACTATACTTAAAACATTTAAAATAAAAAAATAATATTATATATATATATATATGATATATATATTTATATTTATAAAAACCTATATATATATTTATAATTAATTTAATTATTTAATATTTTTATAATTAAATTATATTTATAAATCATATACTATTCTTAAAGTTTTTAAAATAAAAAATTAAATATTATATATATATATATATATATATATATATATATATAAATTTTTAACTACTAAATATTTTTATAATTAAATTAAATTTAAAAATAATATATTATACTTAAAATATTTATAATAAAAAAAAATATTATATAAATTTATATATACATATATGTATATATATATATATATATAAATATATATTTATATTTATATATACATATATTTATTTATTTATTTATTATTTATTTAACTATTAAATATATTTTTTAACTAAATTATATAAAATAAAAAGTAATATTATATATATATATATATATATATATATATATATATATATATATATATATATATACACACATAAATATTTAATAAACTATACATAAAATTATATTTATAAATAATAAACTATACATAAAATATTTAAAATTTAAAAATAATAGAAAATAAATTTCTATATAATATTATTTTTTATTTTAAATATTTTATAAATATAAGTTAATTATAAAAATATTTAATAATTAACAAAATTATAAATAAATAAATAAATATATATATAAATAACATACTATATTATTTAAATAACTAAATATATATATATACCTATATATTTTTCTTTATAATTTGTTTAATTATTAAATATTTTTATAATTAAATTATATTTATAAATAATATACTATACTTAAAACATTTAAAATTAAAAAATAATTTTACATAAATATAAAAATATATATATATGTATATATATATATTTAACAATTAAAAATTTTTATAATTAAATTATATTTATAAATAATATACTATACTTAAAATATTTAAAAAAAATATATTATATATATATATATATAAATATATAATTTTTTTAACTATTAAATGTTTTTATAATTAAATTATATTTAAAATAATATACTATAGATAAAATATTTAAAATAAAAAATAATATTATATAAATTAATATATATATATATATATATATATATATATTTATCATTTTTTTAACTATTAAATAATTTTATAAATAAATTATCATTATAAATAATATACTATACTTAAAACATTTAAAATAAAAAATAATATTATATATATATATATATATTAATATATAACTAAATATAAATTTATTAATAATTTATTTAATTATTAAATATTCTTGTAATAAAATTAAATTTATAAATATTATAATATACTTAAAATATTTAAAATAAAAAAAATATATGCTTGTTTATTTATTTGTTTATTTATATTTATATATTTATTGATCATTTTTTTAACTATTAAATAATTTTATAATTAAATTATATTTATCAATAATACATTATACTTAAAATATTTAAAATTAAAAAAAATATTATATAAATATACATTTTTTTATTCACAATTTATTTAATTATTAAATATTTTTATGATCAAATTTTATTTATAATGAATATGCTATACTTAAAATATTAAAAAAAACAAAATTAAATAAATTTATATATATATATATATATATATATATATATATATATATATATATATATATACACTATATATATTTATATATAATTTATTTAACTATTAAATAGTTTTAAAATTAAATAATATTTACAAATAATATACTATACTTAAGATATTTAAAATAAAAAATTATATAATATAAATTTATATATACACATTTATATTTATTTATATATAATTTATTTAAATATTAAATATTTTAATAATTAAATTATATTTATAAATAATATACTGTACTTAAAATATATAAAATAAAAAATAATATTATATATATATATATATATATATAATTTTTTATTTTAAATGTTTAAAGTATTGTATATTATCTATAAATCTAATTTAATTAAAAGTATAATTATAATTTATTTTATTATTAATTACTTTTTAAATTAAATTTTATTTATAAATAATATACTATACTTAAAACATTTAAAATAAAAAAATAATATTATATATATATGATATATATATTTATATTTATAAATACCTATATATATATTTATAATTAATTTAATTATTTAATATTTTTATAATTAAATTATATTTATAAATCATATACTATTCT
>JAKZJZ010001959.1:15000-22148 GCA_022702705.1 Papilionanthe hookeriana x Papilionanthe teres
TTTATAATTAAATTATATTTATTAATAATATATTAAACTTAAAATATTTAAAATTCAAAAATAATATTAAATAAATTTTATTATATATATAAATATATATTTATGTACCTCTATATATATTTTTTAATTTATAATTTTTATAATTATTAAATATTTTTAAAATTAAATTATATTTCTAAATAATATACTATATTTAACATATTTAAAATAAAAAAATAATATTAAATAAATTTTTTTATATATATAAATATGTATTTATGTACCTCTATATATATTTTTTTATTTACAATTTTTTTTAATATTAAATATTTTTATAATTAAATTATATTTATAAATAATATACTACACCTAAAATATATAAAATAAAAAAATAATATTATATATATTTTTACATATATATATATATGTATATATATATATATATATATATAGTATATATATATATATATACAGATATAAATTTATTTATTTATAACTTATTTAAGTATTAAATATTTTTATTATTTAATTATATTTATAAATAATATTCTAAACTTAAAATATTTAAAATAAAAAAATTATATTAAATAGATTTATACATATATATATATATATATATATATATATACATATATATTTATATATATACCTATATATATATATTTTTTATTTGTAATTTATTTAATTATTAAATATTTATGTGATTAAATTATTTTTATAAATAAAATACTGTTTTTAAAATATTTAAAATAAAAAAATAATATTAAATAAATTTATTTATATATACCTATATTTATTTTTTTTAATTTTTTTAACTATTAAATATTTTTATAATTAAATTATATTTAAAAATAATATACTATACTTAAAATATTTAAAATAAAAAATAATATTAAATATATATATATCTATATATATATATATATATATATATTGATTTATAATTTATTTAATTATTCAATATTTTTATAATTAAATTATATTTATAAATATTATACTATACTTTAAACATTTAAAATAAAAAAATGATATTATATAAATAATGTAATATACTTAAAACATTTAAATTATATCACTATATACATTTTTTTATTTATAATTCATTTAATTATTATATATTTTTATATTTAAATTATATTTATAAATAACGTACTATACTTAAAACTTTTAAAATAAAAAAAATAATATAATATAAATTTATATATATATATAGCTATAAATTTTTTTGATTTATAATTTATTTAATTATTAATTTTTTTTATAATTAAATTATATTTATAAATAATATACTTATACTTAAAATATTTAAAAAATATTATATATATATATATATATATATATATATATATATAATAATTTTTTAACTATTAAATGCTTTTAAAATTAAATTATATTGAAAATAATATACTATAGTTAAAATATTTAAAATAAAAAATAATATTATATAAATTAATATATATATATATATATTTATTAATTTATTTATCATTTTTTAACTATTAAATAATTTTATAATTAAATTATATTTATTAATAATATATTAAACTTAAAATATTTAAAATACAAAAATAATATTAAATAAATTTTATTATATATATAAATATATATTTACGTACTCATATATATATATTTTAATTTATAATTTTTATAATTATTAAATAATTTTAAAATTAAATTATATTTCTAAATAATACACTATACTTAACATATATAAAATAAAAAAATAATATTAAATAAATTTTTCTATATATATAAATATGTATTTATGTACCTCTATATATATATTTTTATTTACAATTTTTTTTTAATATTAAATATTTTTATAATTAAATTATATTTATAAATAATATACTATACCTAAAATATATAAAATAAAAAAATAATATTATATATATTTTTACCTATATATATATATATATACAGAATATAAATTTATATATTTATAACTTATTTAACTATTAAATATTTTTATTATTAAATTATATTTATAAATAATATACTAAACTTAAAATATTTAAAATAAAAAAATTATATTAAATAGATTTATATATATATATATATATATATATATATATATATATATATACCTATATATATATATATTTTATTTGTAATTTATTTAATTATTAAATATTTACTGTGATTAAATTATTTTATAAATAAAATACTATTTTTAAAATATTTAAAATAAAAAAATAATATTAAATAAATTTACTTATATATACCTATATTTATTTTTTTATAATTTTTTTAACTATTAAATATTTTTATAATTATATTATATTTATAAATAATATACTTATACTTAAAATATTTAAAATAAAAAATAATATTAAATATATATATATATATATATATATATTTTGATTTATAATTTATTTAATTATTCAATATTTTTATAATTAAATTATATTTATAAATATTATACTATACTTTAAACATTTAAAATAAAAAAATGATATTATATAAATAATGTAATATACTTAAAACATTTAAACTATATAACTATATACATTTTTTTATTTATAATTCATTTAATTATCATATATTTTAATATTTAAATTATATTTATAAATAACGTACTATACTTAAAACTTTTAAAATAAAAAAAATAATATAATATAAATTTATATATATATATATATATATATATATATATATATATATGTATGTATATAAATATATATTTATATATAGCTATAAATTTTTTTGATTTATAATTTATTTAATTATTAATTATTTTTATAATTAAATTATATTTATAAATAATATACTATACTTAAAATATTTAAAAATATATATATATATTATATAAATATATATATATATATATATATATATATAATTTTTTTAACTATTAAATGTTTTTATAATTAAATTGATTATTAATTATTTTTATAACGTACTATACTTAAAACTTTTAAAATAAAAAAATAATATAATATAAATTTATATATATATATAGCTATAAATTTTTTTGATTTATAATTTATTTAATTATTAATTATTTTTATAATTAAATTATATTTATAAATAATATACTATACTTAAAATATTTAAAAATATATATATATTATATAAATATATATATATATATATATAATTTTTTTAACTATTAAATGTTTTTATAATTAAATTATATTGAAAATAATATCACTATAGCTTAAAATATTTAAAATAAAAAATAATATTATATAAATTAATATATATTTAAAAATAATATACTATAGTTTTTCACCCAATGACCAACCCATTGACCCAATAGGTCATCTTTTGACCAAAAAAGTCATTTTTGGTAAAAATGGTTAACTTCTTGATCCAATTACCAACACATTGGCCAAATATGTCAACTTTTGACCAAAAAGTCAACTTTGGTCAAAATGGTCAATTTCTGACCCAATGACCTCCCCGTTGACCCAATGGGTTAACTTTTGACCAAAAATTCAATCTTGGTTTTAATAGTCAATTTTTGACTAATGACCAATTAATGACCAAATAAGTCGATCTTCGACCAAAAGTTAATTTTTGTCAAAATAATCAATCCTTCACCTAATGACAAACACATTGACCCAACAGGAGAACTTTTGACAAAAAAGTCAATTTTGGTCAAAATAGTAAATTTTTAACCTAATGACCACGTATTAACCCAATAGGTCAACTTTTGACCAAAAAATCAACTTTGGTCAAAATGGTATATATATACATATATATAAATTCATATAATATTATTTTTTTATTGTAAATATTTTATGTATAGTATATTATTTTTAAATATAATTTAAATATAAAAATATTTAATAGTTAAATAAATTATAAATAAAATATAAATATAAGTATAAATAAATAAATAAATAAATAAATAAATATATAATAATTATTTTTTATTTTAAATGTTTTAACTATAGTATATTATTTATAAATATAATTTAATTACAAAAATATTTAATAATTAAATAAATTATAAAGATAAATATTGTGTCAATGGGTTTATCATTGGGTCAAGGATTGACCATTTTGACTAAAGTTCATTTTTTGGTTAGAGATTAAATTATTGGGTCAATAATTGGTCATTAATTAAGAAATTGACTATTTTGACCAAATTTGGCTTTTTGGTCAAAAGTTTACATATTGGGTCAATGGGTTTGTCATTGGATCAAGGATTGACCATTTTGACCAAAGTTATCTTTTTGGTCAGAGATTGATTTATTGGGTCATTAATTCAAAAATTTTTTATTTTGACCAAAATTGACTTTTTGGTCAAATGTTGACCTATTAGGCCAATGGGTTGGTCATCGGGTCAAGGATTGACCATTTTGACCAAAGTTGACTTTTTGGTAAAAAGATGACCTATTGGGTCAATGGGTTGAGCATTAAGTCAAAGATTAACCATCTTGACCAAAGTTGACTTTTTGGTCAAAGATTGGTTTACTAGGTCAAAAATTGTTCATTAAGTCAAAAATAAACAATTTTAATCAAAATTGACTCTTTAATCAAAAGTTGACTTATTGGGTCAATGAGTTGGTCATTGGGTTAAGGATTGACTATTTTGACCAAAGTTATCTTTTGGTCAAAATTTGACCTATTTAGGTCAATGAGGCGGTCAGTAGGTCAAAAATTGATAATTTTGAGCAAAATTGATTTTTTGGTCGAAAGTCGATCTATTGGGTCAATAGGTTGGTCATTAGGTCAAGGATTAATATTATTTTTTTATTTTAAATATTTAACTATAATATATTATTAATAAATATAATTTAATTATAAAATTATTTAATAGTTAAAAAAATGATAAATATATATATATATATATATATATTTAATTTATATATATATTTATAAATTAAATATATATATATAAATTAAATAAAATTAAATATAATATTATTTAATTATATATATATATATATATATAAATTTTTTAACTATTAAATATTTTTAGAATTAAATTATTTTTAAAAATATTATATTATACTAAAAATATTTAAAATAAAAAAATAATATATATATATATATATATATCTATCTATCTATATATATATATTTATTTATTTATTTATTTATATATACCTATATATATTTTTTCATTTATATTTTATTTAACTATTAAATATTTTTATAATTAAATTATATTTATAAATAATATACTATTCTTAAAATATTTAAATTTAAAAATAATATTAAATATATATATATATATATATATATATATATTTATATATATAGTTATTTATAATTTTGTTAACTATTAAATATTTCATAATTAAATTTTATTTAAAAATAATATACTATACTTAAAATATTTAAATTAAAAAAATAATATTATTAAAATTTATATATACATATATATGTATATATATATGTATATATATAAATATATATTTATATTTATATATACATATATTTATTTATTTATTTATAATTTATTTAATTATTAAATATTTTTATGATTAAACTATATTTATAAATAATATACTATACTTTAAACATTTAAAATAAAATAAAATATTATATAAATATATATATATATATATATATAATACTAAATATGTATTTTTAATTATAATTTATTTAATTATTAAATATTTTTACAATTAAATTATATTTAAAAATAATATACTATACTTAAAACATTTAAAATAAAAAAATAATATTATACAAATTAATAAATAAATATATATATTTTAAAAAAGAAATCAGTATTTAATAGTTTATTGGTCCAACTACGAATACCGACTTCGCATGTACCTATCCGACCCGTCCGCACCACGGTAGGGATCAAACCCGGTACCTTCGGTGGACTTACAGTGAACATGTCTCTAAACCATCAGAGCATTCTATGGCACAAATATATATATATATATATATATATATATATATATATATATATATATATATATATATATATATATATATATATATATATATATATATATATATATATATATACATATATCGTCATATATATATATATTTTTTTCTAAAAGAGCTCTAAGCTCCTTGCATGTTAAGAGTGAAGGTAGTTACAAAATTTTTTGAGTGGGGGGGGTGAGGCCCAACAGCACCCAAAGGTAAATAAAGAAAACTGGGAAATAAAGTTAAGCTCTTCTAACAAAAGGAAGAGCCAAAATGTCCCCTCTCAACAAAGTAGATAAATGGTCCTCAGGGGAAATACTAAACTTAACTCTGTGGTTGAAAGATGCGATTACGGCAAGCCAATTAGCGAGTTGGTTTCCTTCTCTATAAATGTGTTGCCATTTGGATCTGGATATTATGAGTAAGCTGAGTAATTTTCCTCTTCCAATACACAAGGTGGTGGGGTGTGGTGGCAGAACCCCTCATCATTTGGATGTTGTGTGCAGCATCAGACTCAATAACCAGGTGAGTGTACTTAAGCACCTTTGCCATCTTGATTGCCCGAGTAAACAACAGCAATTTACGCTACCGAGCGAAGAAGCCCAAATGGGAGATTGGAACCACCAAAGGCATTTACCTTGATGGTTCTTGCATACCCCACCAATGCCAGCATTATGCATAGAGTAACTACCATCAGTGTTGATCTTGACCCATGGAGAAGGGGCTGGAGTCCAATGAAATAATTTCACCCTGGGTTTTTGCTTAATTGAGGAGAAAGGATTGGAAATGTGATTTTGTATATAGCTGCAGCAAAGAGTGGAGATTTGCCTGCTATCAAACCTTTCACCATGATGTTTGATTTTATTCCTAGCCATCCAGGTGAACCAAAAAATAATAAGAGGGATATGGGAGAGTTGGAGGTCCATCCGATCGATCCGGCGAGGTCGAATGGAAAACCGGTGACCCGGATGCCTTCTAAGATGTACTCGAGTGAGAGTATAGTCCCAGTACCTCCTTCACCACGGGGCATTCCATAAAAAGGTGCTTGAATGGTTTCTTCTGCGAGATTGCACTGCCAACATCTAGAGGCACTTTTGAGCCCCTTCGGTTTCAATATATCATCCGATGGTTGAAATCCATGAAAAAGCCTCCAAGAGAAAAAGGACATGGAAGGGGTGAGTTCCTTGCACCATATCTTTTTCCCTGACAAACCTTAGACCCAGTATGAGTATGCTTATATATAAAATGGCTTAGAGACCTGTGTGGTGGGTTCTTAGTAATAAGTTTATCGGGAGTAGAAGAATCCACGGGAATGTCCG
>JAKZJZ010000196.1:0-66688 GCA_022702705.1 Papilionanthe hookeriana x Papilionanthe teres
AAACCGGGACACTTCCCGCGGTGAACCAATCCCCAAATTGATTAGTCCTACACCTTCACCGGACGAGGGAAGGTGTCGCCAGCATAAAGCCCCATCTCCAGGGCCACCGGGTTGCTCCAGGACTCCGAGCTTTGTGATCGAGTGCATGGTCGAAGTTCGACCTTAGACGATTCATGGACCGGGAGACTTCATGCGGAGCTTGCCTGGGGATCCGATCGAAGGTGCGACAACTCTCGGATCGAAGCTTCACTTCTGCGAGCAAGGTATGAGCTAGTTCTTCATCCCGGAGCTTGGAGATTCTCCATTTTAAATGCCTTAATTTCGATGCATGTTTCACGTATGGATGTGTTCGTCTCTTGAGAGACGAATCCATGAAGCATAAGAACACGAAAATCCATTGAGAATCGAGTGAGTTCTTAGGGTTAGAGTGTGGACGGTCACGGGATCGCACCGGTCATGGACGATGAACGGATGCCGTCCATTTAATACACGCGCGGATGGACGGCTCGGATGGCGTTGGACAGGGAGATGGTACGAGAGCCGCGGGGCCGGGTTGCTGACTCGGATGGCGGCGTCGAATGGGAGCGCGCCACGCGGCGTTTCGGAGGCTCCGAGGTTGACGCAGCGCGCGTGGATAAGTAGATAAATAGGGTATTTTCTGTTTATTTAATTCCCTAAACTTAGAAAATTCATATCTACGTGTAGAAAAATCACAAAAATAAAATAAAAATATCCCACTTGCTCGGTGAACGGAGGAGAATAATGTGGAAAAGAAATTAATTAATTTTGTCCAGTATTTTATTTTTAATTAATTATTTACTTCCTGCATTGTTTTAATTCTCCATGCATATATACAATTCACCATGGCATGAGACCATAGGGCTTTTGAAGCCTCTGAACTTGGGAACATTCCCCGAATTTTCAAAGTCGAGAAGCCATTTCTAGTGAAAAGTTATTGATTTTTTTAATGCATGTTGCTGTTTTAAGTATTTTAATTTCAAAAATTAGCATGTTGTGAAATAAATTCAGGAAAATTTGGTGATGTTCCATATGACCAGAGAACACTTAGGAAAAATAGGATTTGAGTTAATTCATTGAAATTAACCTAGTTGGCTTAAACACTCAAAATAGGTCTCTAATTAATTAGAGTTAACCATAGATCAAATTGACTTGAAATCAATTCTCCACTGACCTTTAGGATCAGAGGAATCCACCATAAAAATTTGAAGTCAATTGGACTTGGTTAGCCCCACTAATTGGGTTGATTAAGCGAAACTTAGTCTTTTTAAACTTTAAAAATTCATAACTTTCAAAATATCTTTCAAAAATTCACCAAATTGGTTTTGGAGTCTCTCTGATATCAGAGGAGTTCAGGAAAATTAAAATTTCAATTTTCTAAAAAAGTTGATTTTTAATATTATTTTAATATTTTTAATAATTAAAAAATAATAAAAATTACAAAAATAATAAAATTCACCAAAATGTCATATTTTGAATTTTAATCACTTAGGAACAAGTCCCATATTTTTCCTAGGTCTATTTAGTGAGATATTAATTTTTAAAGCTCAAGGGTAATTTTAAAATTAAAAAAAAATGTATTTTCTAGCATTTTCACCAAAATAATTATAATAAATCAAAGAAAAATCAGAAAATTGTAAAGTTTGGTTCTCTGGAATCCTTGATATCAGAGAGAATTTTAAAAATTATAAAATTTATTTTTCAACATTTATTTTATTTTTAAATTAATTAATACTCCAGAATTTAAAATAATTCTAATAAATAAAATATAATTCAAAAAATTACAAAATTTGGTCCAAATGGTCCTCTGGTCATTAGGAATGTCCCCTAATTTTCTTAAGGACAGAAACTTTCCCTTGGTCATATTATTGAATTTTCCTTGGAAATTTCTCTTTTCTACAAAAAATAATTATATAAATAAATTAAATACAGAAAAATCACATTTTCTCCTCTCATGTCTTCATTGACACATAAGTGAAGTCACATAAAAATTTCAAGTTCATTTGAGTTCAATTTAGTAAGTTATGAAATTATTAGGCTTAAAGGGCAAAATGGTAATTAAAATTTTAATCCTTTAATTAAAACTTTAGGTTTAATAAAAAATTAACAAGTAAAATATTTGATCCTAATCTGATTTGGATGATTGAAATTAAATAATCAAAGGGTAGAAACCCATTAAGCAATTTAAAATGATTAAACTTTAATTAAATAATTAATTGAATTTGGAAGAATAATAAATTTGGAATTATTAAAATAGGGATATTATTAGGAAGAGATTTATTCTTTAATTTAAAATCCCTAAATTAATCATCTCATTAATACTCAACTCCTAATTAAAATGATAATTCAAATTTAAAATATTAAAAGACTTAATCATTAAATTAAATTGAATCATTAAACTTTTTTAAAAAAAAAATTTTCAATTAAATTAAATTAAATTAAGATTAAAAGTTGAATTAAATAAAATTAAATTAAGTTAAATTAAATAAACAAATTAAATTAAATTAAATGAATTAAATACACTAAATTAAATAAATAAATAAAATTAAATTAAATAAATAAATAAAATTAAATTAAATTAAATTAAATTAAATTAAAATTAAATTAAATTAAATTAAATTAAATTAAAATTAAAAATTAAATTAAATTAAAATTAAATTAAATTAAATTAAAATTAAATTAAATTAAATTAAGAAATTAAATCGAAATAAATTAAATTGAATTAAATTAAATCGAAATCAAATTAAATTA
Organism: Papilionanthe hookeriana x Papilionanthe teres; assembly: GCA_022702705.1. Classification (NCBI taxonomy): domain Eukaryota; kingdom Viridiplantae; phylum Streptophyta; class Magnoliopsida; order Asparagales; family Orchidaceae; genus Papilionanthe; species Papilionanthe hookeriana x Papilionanthe teres. Next base: position 2,770 of record JAKZJZ010000196.1, read on the forward strand.
AATAAATTAAATTAAAATAAATTAAATTAAATTAAATTAAGTTAAATTAAATAACCTCGCTTAAGACATAAAGAAATAAATCTAAAATAACTTGAAACTATTCGAACTTAAATCATTAATTTGAACTTAAATTTGGATCGCGAAATCATTAAGAATCATTTGCCGCTAGAAGCTTTAGTTATCGTAACTCCACAAGTAGAACATTAAAATGAAATGTTACTTCACTTATAGGACGTTCGAATGTCTGAGTTCATATGACGAAGTTAACAAAACTTGAAAACCTCGGACGATTGATTCATTTACACGATTAAATTCATTTGGACTTAAAACAATCCTAAAAATATTGAAAAGATGTTTAAGATTCTTCTTAAGCACTTCCTCGATATGATAGGATATTTCTGAGAACGAGTTGAACTTAATTGTTCTTTGATGAGAAAATCGTCTTGAACTAAAAACACGAAAGAACACTAGACGTCATAGGAAATGACTAAGCTATAGGATTAGGAACTTGGTAGAAAACCGAAAACCTTTCCCTTAGCTTTACTGGGAACTTGCTTAAATATTCTAGTGTGTTTTAAGTGCGGCTTGGGATGACGGGAAGACCCTCCGAGTACGCTTTTATTTTATTGCGGTTTACTCTATTGCAAATGCACTTTACTTTCCTTGCATGATAAACAACCGGTTGCATGAAAACCGACACCTTTAGGACGAAATCAAAGCTGAAACCCATAACTAAATTAAAAGACATTACAAGATAAAATTCACCTCCACGACATTCCAAAATATAAGACAACTCAAAATTTAATCACGAAACGGAACAACAAAACTACAATTACTGACTAAATTAAAACGTCTCGTTGAATGATCGGGAATACCTCGGATGATGTAACCCACGTGTTGCTAACGGGATTTCCGCGGTCTAAATGAAAGTGCGGAATTCATTTGGTTGAGTTTAGCAAATTCATACGGGCTAAGTGAATTCGATGAAAATAACGGTGCTGGGATGACGGAGCCGTGGGATCTTAATCGGTTCGTTTAATCGACTTTAAGATACTGTTTTAATTAAAACACAAAAAACACTTGAAAATTAAGACTTCTCTAAAGCAGAACACTTCTCTCATCTCCTGATTTATGACTTACTATAACTAAACCTCTGCAACGACGAGGAGCTCGGAGTATGGTGGGCGGCACGGCCATCGTCGTCGGCAAAACTTGAACCTACTTCAGCAAAACTTTCTTAGAATTAAATAACAAAGCCATAGGACTTCGAGGTAGTTTGCACTAGTGCAACATAAATCCTCGACTCTTCGTTAGGCATTTGCATTGCAAATTAAGCACTGACAGGTCTTAGGATTCCGAGAGTAGTCGTCGGTACGACATAAACCCTCATATCTTCTAGGCGATTTGTATGATTCTATCATATAAATATAAGCCCTAATTAACTAAATTGGCGAGATTAAAACATTAAATAAACATTAGGACTTTCCTAAATCCGAACGAAACAATAGGATAGTCGGGAAATTACCGAAGTTCGCTTCGAATCCGTAATTACTCCTACTTTTCTCCCTTTGGATTCCCAAAATAAAATGTTCAAATTTGATCCATTCCCTATTGAAATTCCAAAATTCAACCCCTTGAAAACTTAAACTTTGAAATTCTTGAGAGCGAGAATTATTGATTATTATCGAGAGTTTTCTTAGGTGATTCCCATCACTTAAGATGTAATTAAGCTATAGGGGCTTGCCCTTATAGGGAACTTTAAGAACCCGGGTAATATAAACCACTGTTTAATAGTTTCATATTAAGCGGGGAATTTGTCGGCTTATAAAATTGGTTCGCGAGACCGAACGGATGTCACAAACCTTTCTAGTTTATTTAATCGAGCCCCATTATCGAAGCGGTGTGTTTATTCTTCGGGATAGATACACGGTTTGTGGTGCGGCGCTCGTTTATATAAGCTATTCGGGATGTGAGATCGGTTTGATTTCATATCTTAAAATCTTGAATTTAAAATTATTTTCAAAATCAAATATTACTTTCTAAATTATATCATGTTTAAATTTAAAATTCGCCGACAACTTCGTAGGCGACCCCCTTTCGAAATAAAACACCTGACCTAAAAAATAATGCGAGCATATTTACGGCGACTCCATTTGAGGAAAAGTTCCTCTCTCCATTTTAATCGAATAGTTCGCTTTCAAAAATCGGTAGTGTATCCATATCCCTTATGGATCGAGCTACCCTTCTTTCCGTTGGGATACTTGTGTTCATTTCCACCTTGAGCAAGTATAACTCGACATTCTCTCGGATTTAGGAGCCCTTGTTTAGACACCCCTAAACGGAGAGGTTCGAGATCCTTTACCTCATTTCGAGGTGGGGTGGACCCAGATAGGTGTTAGTTTAGGAGTGATCCTTCGGGTCGAGAAGTCTTGCTTAAGACTCTCTTTGCCCTTCAACTCCGATTCGGATTCCTTACCTTCTCTACACCTTTGAACACTCAGTTCTAAATAAACAAACCCTCCAATAAGTGATTCTTTTAATAAGTGATTCCTTCTTATAAATACATGAACATGAATGAGTTCGGACTCTTTTCGATTCCTTTCTTTTCGTCCTCAAGAAAAGAAGCATAACTTGGGACGACGACCAGAATCTACCATGCGAAATGGAAGCCCCGAAGCGATTTTTCTTTCACCGACGGATCTGGACCTCGGTGTCTATAAGGATGAGTTGCCAGACGATGGAATCATCCGATTTGGACGAGATTTGAAAACACGAACGTCGAGGTCACCAACGTCTCCCTCTTTGCAGCTGATGAACAAAGTACACGTAGAAGGCGAAGAGCATTGCTTGAGATTCGACCTTAGGTCGACCCGAGAATTCCCTCCTCTGACGAAGGATCCGACTAAGAGGAGTACCGAGCGTCCACGGGAGGAGTCATTCTTTCTACCCCCTTTAGTCTAGTTGTTCTGCACTGCCCTGACTTTTGCCGAATCGAAGGGAAAGAAATCCGAGATTATGATGGACATGATTGCAGTGGAGGGTACGGATCTTCTGTAAGACCTTACGTTTTCGAGATCGGGTCCGGTTCGAGGATTCAGTCACTAACAAAGACCCGGAGAAAAACGGAAATAGAAGGATCGCTAAAGAAGCCGAAGTTGCTGAAATTGCTTTCTAGAAGAAATTCCGGAAGCTGCCGGAATATACACATTTGCTGAATACATACCCTTGTTGGGAGGAAGCAGATTTCATCCCCTCTCCGCCGCGAGAAGATGAAGAAAACATTCGCAAGATTGCTTGCCACATTACCATGACCCTTTATTACAACGATAGCCGCAAGAAAAGAACTAGAACTACGCCGTTTGCTCGTTACCGAACTTTGGTAGAAAAGTTAGCGAAGAAGGAAAAGCGCCCAGTATCGGAAATTCTACGGAGGATAGGACGGGTGCCGAGTCGAAATCCCGTCTTGGGCCCAGAGTAGAGCCGCCATCATGACGAAGAAAGCCGAGTAAAAGGATGAAGGCTAGTCGCACTGTTGTCGTCTCGGGATTACTAGATTAGGGAAGATACCACCTTCCGGCATTTGGTCGAAGCGGACCATGCGGTCCTGAGACCTTCTGCTGCCGGAAGGATGGTATGGCGTCCCCTGCTTGGGCGATTGAGATTGAAACGACGGCCGAGAAAGAAAGTCTTGCCGGGAGACTTGAATCGAAGAAAGTGCCACCGCGATGAAGGGGACTCGTGAGAAGGGACCCGGCGACTATCGCACGACAACCACGAAGACACACGAAAGCCCGCTAGAAGATGCCATGGAAAAGTTGAGAACCGATATCCGACGGTTGGCAAAAGAAAGAGAAGAAAAGTTCGGAGACGAGATTGATTCATCGGAATTCATGGACGACGAATACGCGAGAAATCAACATGGTTGAGACACGAGCTTCATCGGCTTCGCAAGGTGCTCCTGCGGCCGCGAAGGAGAGGAGCCGGGCGATGGAAGACGGCTTCGAGAGAAGACGACACGATCGCTCGAATGGCGAAAAGGATGGAAGAGATGGCCGTAGCTGCGGCCGCTCTCCGGAGTCGAAGTACGACCACGAAGGGAGACACCCACAGGAGGTCATTCACATTGTGGACGGAGGAAAGGAGATTACGTCCGTCGATGGGGATGATCGGCTAAAGGATACAACACAAAGTATGATTCACTGAAAGGATATCAAGAACTTAGTAGAACGAGCGGAGTGCGAGAAGCCTTAGCACAATCGAAGGCGGGACATCCATTCGGACGGGTAGACCTTACCCGAAGAGTTCGACGACTGTCCCGATACCGAAAGGCTTCGTACCACCTCTGTTTAAGACCTTCGATGGAACCGGGAACCCCAGACGGCATGTGGCACACTTTCGTGCCGGTTGTTGCAATGCGGCGGGAGCGATGCATTACTCTTCCGACGGTTCGTCGGCGGTCTGTCGGGAATCGCCTTCGGCGGTATGCGGGGTTACCGAACGGTTCGGTAAAGACATTCTCGGAAGCTAGAGAACCTCTTCATCGAGCGATTCGCCGGAGCTCGGCACCACATCACTATAGGTGATTTAGTGGTAGAGAAGCGAGAAGCCGAATGAAACTTTGGTGGATTACATACTCAGATGGAGGAACTTAAGTATGAAGTGTGAACCACAGTTGCAAGAACGACATGCGATCGGCATTTTACTTAAAAGCATTCACGGCCCGATAGCACTTCTCCTCGAGGGATTCACTATTAAGACTTTTGAGAAATTGTTAAGCAAGGCGGAAGCTTGCAAGAAGAGGCGAAGCAATTAAGTTTCACCGGCAAGACGAGATAAACAAAAGCACTGTCAAAGACTTTTGAAAAGAAATCCGGGATCGTTGCGGCGGTTGACAAGGCGAGCAGCCGATGCAAATACCACCCGAACGGCCGCAACAACCACAACGGAGTTGCCGGCAACCCCGGCCCGGCTATCGATCATCTCCGCGGTATGAACAACCGCCTCGTCCGCAACGTACATTAAGAGAGCTTTTGAGCGAGAGAATATCCGTTCAAGAATGAAGCGATTGCCGAAAATGTTCCGTAGTCGATGAAGACTCCGGATTTCCAGCTGCACGAGCCTAAAAGACCGGAAGAGGTCGACAAGAAAGGTGATCCCGACTTTTGCCCTTACCACCGGATGCTTGGGCACAAGATAGAAGATTGCATTACCTTCAAAGTTGGCTTAATGACGACTGCGAAAAGGGAATATAACGATCCCGAAGGAGTACATGAAGGAACCCCGAAAGGAGGTTCGCGTCGATGTTATCTCGGTGATCCCATCATTCAGATGAGATCCCTATACGGCCGACGATGGATGGGCTACCGCTTGGACGGAGTCTTCGAAAAGATTTTAGACGGACATCCGGACCGCTTCGGTACGAGCTTGATTCGAGTTTGAAACACTGTTAAGCCGGTACGTATCACTTGCGATAGAAGAACCACCTCGACGGAGACGATTGAAGAGAAGAAGAAAATTGACGAAGAAGAAGAGCCGAGGCACCTAAAGGCTAGACTAGGGGCCTGTATCCTAGGATAGTTGTTTCGATTCGGGGGAGAAATCCCTCGAACCCTTGACTACTGTATGATTATGCTGCTCACTTCGGTGGGATCATATAATGATAAGGGTGATGGCGTTGGCTACGTTTTGGCTCATTTCTAACGATTACGTAACTAACGATAATTCGGATATCGATTTCGATACCAACGACAATTCTCAAATCATACACGATCTCGACGAAGCAAAATAATGAAGAAGACATCCATCGGGAGGCTACGAGAGTTCAACGAAGCAGCGAATCTATCGCGAGGTTTCGAGGAGCTCCGATCGCGATAGAGTTAGAGCCTTCGGACTTCGGAAAGCTAATCCGGAAGAGCACATGTCATTCCGATTCGAGAAAGACACCGACGAGCTCGACGATAGATTCGGAAGAAATTACGGAAGTCAACTTAAGGAGTGGAAAAGTTCTACCTCCGAGAATGGGTCCAAAGACGAAGGAAAGCGGGTGGTTGTTCGGGAAGAACCAACCCGTGAGAGAAATACCCATTCGAGAAGAAGCGGAGACACATGAAAACAAAGTGGACTACAACGTGCTAGCCCATCTTAGGAAACTACCGGCCAAGGCGAGCATCTACGACGCTCTCATCTTATCGAAGGATGAGAGAAGCTCGTCGAGGCCTTACTTGATCCGAGAAATTTGCTTAGCTCGAATGGCGGAGAGTCCTTAGATGAGGTTTGCTCGTTAAAGGAACGACGAGGTGTTACCTTCGCGGACGACGACTACTTGCTTGGAACGGCGAGATCGCGGCCGAGCCGTTGTACATTTCGATTTACAATCGGAAAATTCACACTCTCCAGAGTATTGGTGGATCCAGGAGCATCAATCAATATAATGAATCTTCGAACGCTAGCATACTTGGAAATTGATGCCCGCGAGCTCGAGGCAGACAAAATGTTATTAAGAGGATTTAACCAGAAAGGAGAAAGAGCCCTCGGCTCGGTAACGCTCTGCGATGAAGACCAGGTGACTTAGCAAGAACAACGCGAAATTTCACATAATTGATTCGAAACGTCATTCAGACGCTCTGCTGGGCCGACCATGGATACATGAAAGCGGGATGGTACCATCATCTCTACATCGAGTGCATCGAAATACTACGATGGAGGAGAACGGTGCATCAAAGGTGACTTACTGACCATTCTCACGTACATGAAATTGGAATCCACGAGGATGCGGCTTATTATGCACGCCGAAGAAACGATCTTCTCCGGAGATACTATAGCAAATGAAGCAAAGAAAGTTCGGGACAACGAAAGAACACGAAGTCTAGTCCAACGATCCTCACCACTCCCTTACGGCGAGATGGTGAAGGTTTCTCCACAACTCGCATCCGAGGTCGAGGTCGGGGACGAGGTCGTGGCAGAGACATTAAGACAATTGGACAGAGGAAACCGACCATTAATGTCGATTGGGAAGATAGTTCTGAAGAAGAAAAAAAATCAAACAAGAAGCAGCGACAATAAGTCAGAAGAAGCCGCAATTCAGAATCCCTCTCGAAGATGAAAGAAACGAAGAATATAAATCGATGTACGAGAAGATTAACCACTATGTACATACTATGACCACGACCCCCGATCCGTTCTAATAAGATCGAGGGTATGGAGGATCGAAGAGGTACGTAGCGGTGGTGCGAAACCAATCAAATTCTACCGTGGTGCTTCTTCCTCCAAAGCTGAAAATAATGTACAATTTGAAGATGCTACTTCATCGGAATTAATGGAATTGCCTTTTGAGTGGTACTCTCACTGTGTTCGAAATTTAATTCGGCGTGGTTTCTTACCTCGACGGTGGACGAAGGTCGATCACAAAGTTTTGAAAATTTATGGAATAACTCCGGTCGTCCACCCGACTCGAAAGCATGGTCTCGGATTCGGCACGGTAGGATCGGTTGATGATGCTGAATTTTGCTTGGTTATCACACTGCGAATCTAATGAAAACTGCATGGAAACTACGGAGAAGAACTCGAAGATTTACAAATTGGAGACGCTGCAGAGTTCGAAGAAGAAATCAAATCTACTAATAGATGAGTTAATAGAAGTTAACTTAGAGTACAGCGAAGAGCTTTGAGACTGCCTTTGTTAGCTCTTTACTCGATAAAGAAGACTCCGAAGAAATAATCGAGTTATTAATGGAATTTAAGGCTTGATTTTGCTTGGAGCTACGATGAGATGCGGAGTTTTAGCTCCGGAAGTCGCGGTCCATAAACTAGGAGTGGACCACTAGCACTGTCGGTCGGACGAGGTCCCGAGAAGAATGCGTGCTAGAAATCGAACAACAAGTCGTAAGTTTGAAGTTAAAAAAGGCTAATAGACGCTAAATTTGTCACGTGAAGAACAATACCCGAGCTTGGTTAGCCAACGTGGTACCGGTCGGGAAGAAGAATGGTCGAGATCGGAATTTGTGTGGATTTCGGAGAGATTTAAACAAGGCATGTCCAGAAAAGAGTGAATTTCTCTACACGATCCCGAATTAATGATCGACATTGCTTCGACACACGAAATATTCTCATTCATGGATGGATCTTCGGGATACAACCGAATAAAAATGGCTCCGGAAGATGAAAAGCTTACGGCATTCGAACGCCGATCGGAGTATTTTGCTTACACGGTGATGTCATTCGGATTGAAGAACGCGGGGAAGCGTCTTACCAAAGCAATGACGAGAATTTTTGATGATCTCATCCCATAATCCGAGTCGAATGCTTACGTGGACGATGTGGTCATCGAAAAGCAGTAAAGGGCAAACCACTTGTATGATTTGAGAATTGTTTTCGAACGATTAAGGCAATTTAACCTTAAGATGAATCCCTTAAAATGCGCCTTCGGCGTCACCTCACGGGAAATTCTTAGGATTCGTTGTCCAGACATCGTGGAATTGAAATCGATCCGGAAAAGATTAAAAGCCTATCTTAGAAATGCCGCCTCCCAAAACCTTAAAACAACTACGATCTTTTCGAGGGAGGCTGGCATATCTTCGGCGCTTTATCTCGAAGCTGTCGGAGTGGAGTGTCGGCCTTTCTCGGCACTTGGTTAAAAGGACGCCAAATTTATTTGGGAAGAGAAATGCCAGGAGGGCCTTCGAGGACATTAAACAATATTTAATGACACCTCTGTCTTAGCGGCCCAGATCTCGGGTAGGCGGCTAATACTTTATACCGCGGCTTTAGACGACTCTCTCGGAGCCACGTTGGCAGGGTCGATGATGAGGGGTAAAGAAAATGCTCTTTATTACTTAAGTCGTCGTTCTACTGCCGACGGAAACAAGGTATCCCGCAATTGAAAAGCATTGTTTGGCCACGATCTTCGCCGCTCGAAAGCTCGGGCATTACATGCTTTCTCGCCAAGGTCGGCACGATCTCGAAGTTTAATCCATTGCTGATACTTGATGACCCGCCCGACGCTTTCCGGCGGACTTGCCGGATGGTCGATGATATTGTTGCAATTCGATATAACTTTCGTGCCTCTTCGTGCCGTAAAGGGACAAGCCTTAGCGAGACTTCCTTGCGGCACACCCTTTGCGGCGAATCTCCTCTCGATGACGATGCGCCGGATGAACAAATAATGAACCTAGAAGACCTTGATGATCGACGTTGGGAATTATATTTCGACGGAGCATCTTCGGCACACTAAAGACGAAGAATCGCAAGTGATAGTGCCCGGTAAAGGCGGGAATCGGGCTAATCTTTATAACACGGAGCGGGGGATGTTAAGATACTCCTACCACTTGACGGAACCATGTACGAACAACGAAACGGAATACGAAGCCCTCATAATGGGGTCCGGAATTAGCCAGTTCGAATGGGGATAACGGAGACATTAACATCTACGGGGATTCACGGTTAATCATTCAACGAGATCGCCGGACGGTACGGAATTTTAAAACCAAGACTCGAGCAATACTTCCGGTATGCCATACAGTTTGTTGGAGCAGATTCCGAATGTGACGATTTACAAAATTCCCGGAAAAGCGCTCACAGCGGATGCGGCCAGCTCGTCTACGTGAAAAGAATTTGCTGTTTGCGAGATGAATCGATGGAAGTGTCGAGTTCACGGACGCCGGGTCCTATCACGGCTTGACATAGACACGATGCGCGGATCGGATAAGGAAGAAGAATCGATTGCGGCGATGACGAGAAAACACGGAAGATTGGCGACGACCGTTGATGGATGCACAACGAGCGGAAAACTGCGGATGATGGGTCGTTGGCCCATCGGATCAGAAAGAACTGCGTCCTGCGCATTAATAAACAACACATTATACTGAAAGGTCTTTTGATCGAATGTGGCTAAGGTGCTAAGGCGGGTCCGGCTTAGTGAAATTGTTAAAGAGGTGCATTCGGGACTACGCTGGCGCTCACCGAGTCGGGTCCCGAAGATGAAAATGAAAATTAAAAGACTAGGGTACTACTTGGCCCTCGATGATGACAGAGCTGCATGAAAATCGCCGAAGGTCGTCACCGGTGCCAGAGTGCGCGGGTGGTTCTACACCAACCTCCAAATGTGCTACATCCAGACAATTGCATCGTGGCCATTTGAATGTTGGGGCACGGATATAGTGGGTCCGATAGAACCGCCGTCGTCAAAAGGACATCGCTTCATTCTTGCGGCTACGGATTACTTTCCAAGTGGGCGGGAGCGGTTCCGCTAAGAGAAGTGAAAGCACATCACGTCTTCACAATTTTCGAAACCCGGAGTTGTCTACTAGTTTCGGGGTGCCGCGCGGGATCATCTCGGATAATGGGTCGGCATTCGAAGCACACAAATCGACAATTTTGTCGGGAGACACGGAATCGGCGGCGATATTCAACAATTTACTACCCAAGAGCAAACGGCCTAGCCGAAGCTTTTAATAAAACTCTCGTTCAAATTTTAAAGAAGACTTTAGACGACAGGTAAGAGAATTGGCACGAGAAGTTGTTAGAAGCCTTATGGGCCTACGGACAACCTTGAACTCCTACGCAAGCTACACCTTACGCTGCGAGGTGTATGGGTCCGAGCGATGTTACCTTTAGAGGTTCGGCTCCTTCACTCGAAATTGCGGTTGCAAATAAAACCACAATGAAGAGAACGCCAAATTACGGCTGAGAATTAGAAAGCACAGGAAGGAAAAGACTTGCGGCGCAACGAGTTAAATTATACCAAGCTAAGATGATTCGGGCTCATGATAAGCGAGTCGCGAGAACCTTCAAAGTTGGTGATCTAGTTCTCGTTCTCAAGGCCTGATTCTTACCTGCCATGAATGGGAGGAAAATTTGAACCACTTGGGAAGGACAAGTTTGTAGTTGAGGCGATGTATCAGGAGGCTCCTACCCGGTAGTGGTGCCGGGAGAACGACATATGCTTCGATCAATGGACGATACTTGAAAAAGTATTAGCTACCTGATGTTTCGAAGGAATGAACTTTCCATCCCTAGAAACACGGGTGAAGTGATTACTTATGAATGGGTCCGAACCCAAAAATAATAAAATGTGCTAAAATAAATAAAATCCTGACAATAAAATTTTCCTTGTTTTCTTTTCCAAATCAAAATCTCTTACACGATCTTATCCCTTCATTCTTTGTTAAGTTTGAAAATATAAGAATAATAATAAAACAAGATGTCTTTAATAAACATTTTCTTAATGTGTTAACTTGTTCTTAGTATCGACCACGCGATCCTTTTCCTTGTCTCTGCCGCGGGGAAATGTCGAGCGGGCGGTTGGTCTTGAACTTTAAGAATGGCGTAAGCCTTGCACTTGATGAAAAGGGTGAAAGATGGAGCGATAATCGAGATTGACTCGGATTTCGCACCGAGCAGGAGCCTACGGTACGAGGAAAGTGGCTGGGTCCCGGTTGGCCAAGAGAAGAACTACTCGGACATACGGTGATGAAAGTGGGTGGCCCAAGCCACCGATGCGGCAACAAGAAAGAAAGACAAATATTGAAGAAGATAAGAAAATGAAGTGCACGCAGTCGCTACGGCGAAGGGGCGAGCTTGTCGGCGCCGCGCCCGCGGGGTCGAAGTTCGGAGAGCTACTCTCGCGACGCAACGCAGACGAAGAAATAAGAATCGCCGTATCCGTAAGATGTTGACAAAACTAGGCGCTGGCGGATCGGCACGACGAGCGGCCGCTGTAATGTCGGGTGCATACACTTCAGAGGACACCGAGTTCACCGAAGGGAACCGGAAGAGAAAGGAGGGCGGCTCCTAGGATGACGCGAAGAACCGGGGAAATCTTCGAGAAAGCCGGAGAAGAAAGAGAGCTGCCAACGCCACCGGATAGAACCACACCAGGTGATGCATGACCTTGTTGCAGAAGCAGCCCGGGGGGATGTCTCGATGGGCACATCATCACCCGGAGGCCGAGGAGTATGCGGGGAGAACGTCGAAGGGATCGAACCTTATATCCCACAATACGTCGACGAGGCCTCGCCGTGCGAGATCATTCCGGAATACGAGGTTTGGAGGAGAGATCACGAAAATGTTGAAAAGAGAAAACCTTTGAATACTTCGAAGGAGTTAGAGGCGAGAAGAATCAATATGTTGGAGGGCCTCGAATTGCATACGGAGACGTATTCTCGGAGTATGCATCGAGCGGCGTAGTCGTTGGATTGCCATCACGGGATTTGAAAAACTGGCGAAACGGGCCGCTGAGGAAAACACATACTCGAGCCCCGGAGATGGATGCCGGGGAAAGGAAGAGATCGCAATACAATGTGGATCTTTGTTACTGACTTTACTCGGGGACGAGGAAGGGGAAACCCGCCGGGAATACTCCGTCATGGGCGAGTGGACCCGATGCCAGTGGTCATCGAGAGAATGGTAAAGAGATTGATAACATGGAGGTGCGCCGGCGGGCTTCCTACGTACGATATCGGCCCGCATCATCGATATCTGACGGGGCGACGTGTACCCGCCGCACATTGATCACCGTGATTTTGTCGGGCTTCTTCTACGCACGGTCTCTTTTACGAGCGAGTGCAACAGCCGTGTTCGGATCGACCTCTCCGGATGAGCGGGCCCCGGGTGAGGTTCGGGGCCGGTGAATCTGCCTGCTGGGGCAGGTTGGGTCGTAGATGCTTGAAGGCGTGCTGGAGCGGATCTGCGCCGAGCGTGCATACCGGGAGTACCGGTGAAGCGGATCTCGGTTCACGTTCGGGAGGATGGACGACGGAAAGATGCCTTGCCATTTCCGGCCAGACCGGGAGCTAGAGGCCTCCGGCCTTACCGTGCTGAGGTGCATGGAAAATATCGCACCTCCCGATGTACATCCATACGGCATCCTTGCCGAGGATGGCTTGGAAGGTGATGTTGTTAGCCCATGTATCTCACTTGTTGGGACATGGACCTTTGGCGGATGCTTCTTTAGATGGATCGACAAAGACCATACGCGGTCCGTTTTGAGTACTACATGGGTTGTATGATATATATTCCAGGATACGAGTTGTACGATGTATCATTCTACCATGATTGGAATGAAAGTGACCATGTCGCATTTTGGCCTTCACCTCTTTTGTGCAAATTGATTGGGAAACGCCATTAAAGTTTAAATGAACTTCGAACGAGACACGAGAAAAGAAAGAAAAAAAAGATAAAAGAAAACTTTCTAAAAAAAAAATCTAAAAATGACGAACACCGAATTCGCATGAACATTAAACGGAAACAACAAAATAAAATTTGAATCATTAAAGGATAAATAAAATCGACAAGAATGTTAAATCAAATTCTCGATCAATTTCGAATCCAATCTCGATCAAGCTTCAAATTTCATCTTCAATTTCAATCAAATCTGAAATCTAAATTCAGCCGAGTTTAAAATCTAATTCCAATTTCAAATTGGTAATCTTTCCAAATTTCAAATCTCGATTCAAATTTAATTCAAATTCAATCTTTCAAATTTCAAATCTCGATCAAATTCAAATTCAAATTCAATCTTTCCAAATTTCAAATCTCGGTGAATTTCAATTCAATTCAAATCTTTGGGTCGAGGATTTTACATCCCGAGAAGTACTTGTTGCTGATTCTCTTTATTGCAGCAAAATACATCAAATTCAAATCTTTGGGTCGAGATTTCATCCAAGGCACACCTTTGCCTGGATTCTCTTCCTATTGCAGAAATACATCGATGAACTTTTGGGTCGAGGATTTTACATGTTGCCTTGCTGATTCTTTCTACGCTTCAGGGAAATACATCAAATTGAGCTCTTGGGTCGAGGATTTTACATCAGTATTGCCTTGCTAGGGATTCTCTTCTCTTCACCTTTGAAATACATCAAATTCAAATCTTTGGGTGAGGATTTTACATCAAAATTTGCCTTTGCCCCAGGATTCTCTTCTATTGCCTTTTGAAATACATCGATTCGAACCTTTGGGTCGAGGATTTTGTAAAGAAGCACTTACTGAAGTTCTTTCTCTTGCCTTTGAAATCTGCTCCAATCAAACTTTTGGGTCGAAGTTTGTCAGTAACAGCAAGTTCTCTTCTGTTCGCAGAAATACATCGATTGAGCAACTGGGTGAAGTTTACATCCAGTACCTTTGCTGGGATTCTTTTCTCTTTGCAACTGTCCTCAATCGAACTTTTGATTCAGTTTTACATCAGCTTCTTTGTAAGTTCTCTTCCTGTTGTGAGAAATACCTCAGTGAACCTTTGGGTCGAAGTTTTACATCCAGTACCTTTTAAGTTCTTTTCTCTTGCCTTTGAAATACATCCAATCGAACTTTTGGAGTCAGAGGATTTTACATCCCAGAAACTGCCTTCTTTAAGTTCTCTTCCTATTGCCTTTAAGAAGCCATCAAATTCGAACTTTTGGTCCAGTTTTACATCCATTGCCTTTTAAGTTCTCTTCTGCGCAACACAAAGATACATCGAGTCGAACCTTTGAGTCTAGGATTTTACATCATTGCCTTTAAGTTCTCTTCTGTGCCTTTGAAATACATCAATCAGCTTTTGGGTAGGATTTTACATCCGAGCTGCTACTGGGATTCTTCTGTTACTTGGCAGAAATCTGCTCAATTGAAACTTTTGGGTCAGGGGATTTTTACATCGAGCCCCGCCTTCTTAGGATTCTTCTCTTTGCCTTCGAAATACATCAAATTCAAACTCTTGGGTCAGTTTCCCTTCAGGGCTGCCTTTAACACAAGTTCTCTTCTGTGCCTTTGAAATACATCAAATTGAACTTTTGGGTCGAGGATTTTACATCAGGCCCTTGCCCAAGTTCTCTTCTCATGGCAGAAATACATCAATCCAAACTTTTGGGTCGAGGATTTTACATCAAGACTGCTTGCTTTGGATTCTTTCTGTGCAGCGAGAAATACATCCAAGTCAGACTCTTGGGGGTTACGGATTTTGCATCCATTAACGTGTCCCCGAGGTCTTTCCTCATTCTTGACCTTCAATCTAATCGATTCGATCTTCTTTTTTGGGGTTGAAGATGTTGCATCTAAAACTTGAAAAAAAAAAAAAAAATTCGAATTTCATTCCAGTGATAAAAGATCACTTCAATTAATCTTGACAAACTTCGAATCTAAATTAAAGCTCGAATTGAAATTTAAGCTGTACATCTATACAGCAGACATGTGAAACAAAATAAAATCTAAAGTGAAATTTCTCCCATATCATGTGATTTGGGATTCACCTCCTTTTCCTTTCCCGGCCCGAGAGTTCGGGAATCTCGGTTCCCGGAGATATACTTGACCTCACAGGCGGCTTCCTTCTTCGTCCCCAAGTTTGTTACTTGGATATACGTAATTGCGTTTTGTTGATCGCCGGTCGGCACGATGCGTGCGGTGTGCTCCGTCGGCTCACCACATTTATTGGGGTCCATTTGTTGACCTCATTTTTGATGAGGTGTATAGCTATTTCTCTTTAGTGTAGGATGCGCGTGAGCACTGGCTGGTATCTTAGAGGACTAGAATTGGGATCCACTTATTTTTAGAAATTCAAACCACTTCCTAAACTCCCTGCCAAACTCCACAAACTTGACCTATAGACCCTGATCACCTAGAGGGTTGAAATCGAATGTCGGAAGTTTAAGAGGATGAGTTCACGTGGGACTCTTTGGCCTTAGGGCCCATGCTGGTGGCTGGCGGAGTGCAGTGGAAGGCTGACTTACGCATACAACTACACACTATGCACTTTACACTTTCACACACTTCTCCTAAACACACCCTTACCCGAAGCTTAAACTTCTGACTCGTGTCAGTGATTCGCATGGATGGTCGCCTAACCCCAAGCCACATGTTGAAGGGTTAGGAGCAAGCATGGTGAATGCCTCGAAATGAGTCTCTTCCATCTCAACTCATGTGGGCTTGATATGCCATTTCATGGCTCAACAAAAATGATTCATTCCACTTACATCCACCCAATCAAATAAATTAAATTGAATTAAATTAAATCAAATCAAATTAAATTAAATAAATTAAATTAAAATAAATTAAATTAAATTAAATTAAGTTAAATTAAATAACCTCAGCTTAAGACATAAAGAAATAAATCTAAAATAACTTGAAACTATTCGAACTTAAATCATTAATTTGAACTTAAATTTGGATCACGAAATCATTAAGAATCATTTGCCGCTTAGAAGCTTTGGTTATCATAACTCATAAGTAGAACATTAAAATGAAATGTTACTTCACTTATAGGACATTCAAATGTCTAGTTCAACTGAAGCAAGTTAACAAAACTTGAAAACCTCGGACGATTGATTCATTTACACAATTAAATTCATTTGGACTTAAAACAATCCTAAAAATATTGAAAAGATGTTTAAGATTCTTCTTAAGCACTTCATCGATATGATAGGATATTCTGAGAACGATTGAACTTAATTGTTCTTTGATGAAGAAAATCGTCTTCAGCTAAAAACACAAAGAACACTAGACGTCGTAGGAAATGACTAGTTATAGGATTAGGAACTTGGTAGAAAACCAAAACCTTTCCCTTAGCTTTACTGGGAACTTGCTTAAATATTCTAGCTGTGTTTTAAGTGCGGCTTGGGATGACGGGGAAGACCCTCACGAGTACGCTTTTATTTTATTGCGGTTTACTACTGTGACAAATGCACTTTACTTTCCTTGCATGATAAACAACGGTTGCATGGCAACCGACACCTTTAGGACGAAATCAAGCCGAAACCCATAACTAAATTAAAAGACATTACAAGATAAAATTCACCTCACAACATTCCAAAATATAAGACAACTCAAAATTTAATCACAAAACGGAACAACAAAACTACAACTACAACTAAATTAAAACGTCTCGTTGAATGATCGGGAATACCTCGGATGATGTAACCCGCGTGTTGCTTAACGGGATTTCCCACGGTCTAAATGAAAGTGCGGAATTCATTTGGTTGAGTTTAGCAAATTCATACGGACTAAGTGAATTCGATGAAAATAACGGTGCGGGATGACGGAACAGGTGGGATCTTAATCGGTTCGTTTAATCGACTTTAAGATACTGTTTTAATTAAAACACAAAAAACACTTGAAAATTAAGACTTCTCTAAACAGAACACTTCTCTCATCTCACGATTTATGACTTCTATAACTAAACCTCTGCAACGACAAAGGAGCTCGGAGTATGGTGGGCGGCACGGCCATCGTCGTCGGCAAAACTTGAACCTACTTCGGCAAAACTTTCTTAGAATTAAATAACAAAGCCATAGGACTTCGAGGTAGTTTGCACAGTGCGACATAAATCCTCAACTCTTCGTTAGGCATTTGCATTGCAAATTAAGCACGGCAGGTCTTAGGATTCAGAGGTAGTCGTCCGGTACGACATAAACCCTCATATCTTCTAGGCGATTTGTATGATTCTATCATATAAATATAAGCCACTAATTAACTAAATTGGCAAGATTAAAACATTAAATAAACATTAGGACTTTCCTAAATCCAAGCCGAACAATAGGATAGTCGGGAAATTACCGAAGTTCGCTTCGAATCCGTAATTACTCCTACTTTTCTCCCTTTGGATTCCCAAAATAAAATGTTCCAAATTTGATCCATTCCACTATTGAAATTCCAAAATTCAACCCCTTGAAAACTTAAACTTTGAAATTCTTGAGAGCGAGAATTATTGATTATTATCGAGAGTTTTCTTAGGTGATTCCCATCACTTAAGATGTAATTAACTATAGGGGCTTGCCCTTATAGGGAACTTTAAGAACCCGGAGTAATATAAACCCTGTTTAATAGTTTCATATTAAGCGGGGAATTTGTCGGCTTATAAAATTGGTTCGCAGACCAAACGGATGTCACGAAACCTTTCTAGTTTATTTAATCGAGCCCCATTATCAAGCGGTGTGTTTATTCTTCGGGATAGATACACGGTTTGTGGTGCGGCGCTCGTTTATATAAACTATTCGGGATGTGAGATCGGTTTGATTTCATATCTTAAAATCTTCGAATTTAAAATTATTTTCAAAATCAAATATTACTTTCTAAATTATATCATGTTTAAATTTAAAATTCGCCGACAACATCGTAGGCGACCCCCTTTTCGAAATAAAACACACGACCTAAAAAATAATGCGAGCATATTTACGGCGACTCCGTGGGGAAAAGTTCCTCTCTCCATTTTAATCGAATAATTACGCTTTCAAAAATCGGTAGTGTATCCATATCCCTTATGGATCGAGCTACCCTTCTTTCCGTTGGGATACTATGTTCATTTCCACCTTGAACAAGTATAACCAACATTCTCTCGGATTTAGGAGCCATTGTTTAGACACCCTAAACAGAGAGGTTCGAGATCCTTTTACCTCATTTACGAGGTGGGGTGGACCCCGATAGGTGTTAGTTTAGGAGTGATCCTTCGGGTCGAGAAGTCTTGCTTAAGACTCTCTTTGCCCTTCAACTCCGATTCGGATTCCTTACCTTCTCTACACCTTTGAACACTCAGTTCTAAATAAACGAAACCCTCTAATAAGTGATTCTTTTAATAAGTGATTCCTTCTTATAAATACATGAACATGAATGAGTTCGGACTCTTTTCGATTCCTTTCTTTTCGTCCTAAAGAAAAGAAGCATAACTTGGGAGCGACGACCGAATCTACCTACTGCGAAATGGAAGCCCCGGCGGTTTTTCTTTCACCGACGGACTTGGACCTCGGCATGCATAGGGATGAGTTGCCCGACGATGGAATCATCCGATTTGGACGAGGATTTGAAAACACGAACGTCGAGGTCACCAACGTCTCCCTCTTTGCCTTGATGAACAAAGTACACGAAGGCTGAAGAGCCATCGCTTGAATTCGACCTTAGGTCGACCCAAGAATTCCCTCCTCTGCGAAGGATCCGGACTAAGAGGATACTGAGCGTCCACGGGAGGAGCCTATTCTTTCTACCCCCTGGTCTAGTTGTTTACTGCACACCGCGACTTTTGCCGAATCGAAGGGGAAAGAAATCCAAGATTATGATGGACACTGTTACCGTGGAGGGTACGGATCTTCTGTAAGACCTTCGTTTTCGAGATCGGGTCCGGTTCGAGGATTCAGTCACTAACAAAGACCCGAGAGAAGAAACGAAATAGAAGGATCGCTAAAGAAGCCGAGTGCTGCAAATTGCTTTCCTAGAAGAAATTCCGGAGCTGCCGAGAATATACACCGTCTGCTGAATACATACCGCTTGTTGGGAGGAAGCGGATTTCATCCCCTCTCCGCCGCAGAAGATGAAGAAAACATTCGCAAGATTGCTGCCACATTACCACTGACCACTTATTACAACGATAGCCGCGAAAAGAACTAGAACTACGCCGTTTGCTCATTGCCGAACTTTGGTAGAAAAGTTAGCGAAGAAGGAAAAGCGCCGTATCGAAATTCTACGGAGGATAGGACGGGTGCCGATCAGAATCCCGTCTTGGGCCCGAGTAGAGCCCGCCATCATGACGAGAAAAGCCAAGTAAAAGGATGAAGGCTAGTCCGCTCATTGTCGTCTCGGGATTACGGATTAGGGAAGATACCACCTTCCGGCATTTGGCCGAACGGACCATGCGGTCCTAGACCTGCTGTGCCGAAGGATGGTATGGCGTCCACTCTTGGGCGATTGAGATTGAAACGACGGCCCGAGAAAGAAAGTCTTGCCGGGGAGACTTGAATGCGAAGAAAGTGCCACCGCGATGAAGGGGACTCGTGAGAAAGGGACCCGGCAGCTATCGCACGACAACCACGAAGACACACGAAAGCCCCGCTAGAAGATGCCATGGAAAAGTTGAGAACCGATATCCGACGGTTGGCGAAAGAAGAGAAGAAAAGTTCGGAGACGAGATTGATTCATCGAGAATTCATGGACGACGAATACGCGAGAAATCAACATGGTTGAGACACGAGCTTCATCGGCTTCGCGAGGTGCTCCTGCGGCCGCGAAGAGAGGAGCCGGAGCGATGAGAGACGGCTTCGAGAGAAGACGACACGATCGCTCGAATGGCGAAAAGGATGGAAGAGATGGCCGTAGCTCGGCCACTCTCCGAGTCAAGTACAACCACAAAGGGAGACACCCCCGAGAGGTCATTCACATTGTGGACGGAGGAAAGGAGATTACGTCCGTCGATGGGGATGATCGGCTAAAAAGGATACAACACAAAGTATGATTCTGAAAAGGATATCGAGAACTTGGTAGAACAGCGAGGTGCGAGAAGCCTTAGCACAATCGAAGAGCGGGACATCCATTCGGACGGGTAGACCTTACCCCGAAGGGTCGACGCTGTCCGATACCCGAAAGGCTTCGTACCACCTCTGTTTAAGACCTTCGATGGAGCAGGGAACCCCCGACGGCATGTGGCACACTTTCGTGCCGGTTGTTGCAATGCCGGCGGGAGCGATGCATTACTCTTCCGACGGTTCGTCGGCGATCAGTCGGGAATCGCCTTCGGCCGGTATGCGGAAGTACCAAACGGTTCGGTAAAGACATTCTCGGAGCTAGAGAACCTCTTCATCGAGCGATTCGCCGGAGCTCGGCACCACATCACTATAGGTGATTTAGTGGTAGAGAAGCAGAAGCCGAATGAAACTTTGGTGGATTACATACTCCGATGGAGGAACTTAAGTATGAAGTGTGAACCACAACTGCAAGAACAACATGCAGTCGGCATTTTACTTAAAAGCATTCACGGCCCGATAGCACTTCTCCTCAAGGGATTCACTATTAAGACTTTTGAGAAGTTGTTAAGCAAGGCCGGAAGCTTGCAAGAAGAGGCGAAAGCAATTAAGTTTCACCGATACAAGACGGATAAACAAAAGCACTGTAAAGACTTTTGAAAAGAAATCCGGGATCGTTGCGGCGGTTGACAAAGGCAAGCAGCCGACTGCAAATACCACCAGAACGGCCGCGAGCAACCACAACGGAATTACCGGCAACCCCGGCCGGCTATCGAGTCATCTCCGCGATATGAACGACCGCCTCGTCCGCAACGTACATTAAGAGAGCTTTTGAGCGGAGAATATCCGTTCAAGAATGAAGACGGTGCCGAAAATGTTCCGTAGTCGATGAAGACTCGGATTTCCAGCTGCACGAGCCTAAAAGACCGGAAGAGGTCGACGAGAAAGGTGATCCCGACTTTTGCCCTTACCACCGGATGCTTGGGCACAAGATAGAAGATTGCATTACCTTCAAAAGTTGGCTTAATGACAACACTGCGAAAAGGGAATATAACGATCCCGAAGGAGTACATGAAGGAACCCCGAAAGGAGGTTCCGTCGATGTTATCTCGGCTGATCCCATCATTCGATAGATCCACTATACGACCGACGATGGATGGACTACCGCTTGGACGAGGTCTTCGAAAAAGATTTTAGACGGCATCCGGACAGCCGGTACGAGCTTCAATTCGGAGTTTGAAACCTGTTAAGCCGGTACTTATCACTTGCGATAGAAGAACCACCTCGACGGGAGACGATTGAAGAGAAGAAGAAAATTGACGAAGAAGAGAAGCCGAGGCACCTAAGGCTAGACTAGGGGCTGCTTATCCTAGGATAGTTGTTTCGATTCGGGGGAGAAATCCCTCGAACCCTTGACTCGTATGATTATGCTGCTCACTTCGGTGGGATCATATAATGATAAGGGTGATGGCGTTGGCTACGTTTTGAGCTGTTTCTAACGATTACGTAACTAACGATAATTCGGATATCGATTTCGATACCAACGACAATTCTCGAATCATACACGATCTCGACAAGCAAAATAATGAAGAAGACATCCATCGAGGAGGCTACGAGAGTTCGACGAAGCAACGAATCTATCGACGAGTTTCGAGGAGCTCCGGTCGCGATAGAGTTAGAGCCTTCGGACTGCGAAGGCTAATCCGGAAGAGCACGTCATTCCGATTCGAAAAGACACGGCGAAGCTCGACGATAGATTCGGAAGAAATTACGGAAGTCAACTTAAGGAGTGGAAAAGTTCTACCTCCGAGAATGGGTCCGAAAAGACAAAGGAAAGCGGTGGTTGTTCGGGAAGAACCAACCCGGCGAGAAGAAATACCCATTCGAGAAGAAGCGAGAGACACATGAAAACAAAGTGGACTACAACGTGCTTAGCCCATCTTAGGAAACTACCGGCCAAGGCGAGCATCTACGACGCTCTCATCTTATCGAAGGAGATGAGAGAAGCTCGATCGAGGCCTTACTTGATCCGAGAAGTTTGCTTAGCTCGAATGGCGGAGAGTCCTTAGATGAGGTTTGCTCGTTAAAGGAACGACGAGGTGTTACCTTCGCGAGACGACGACCTACTGCTTGGAACGACGGATCACGACCGACCGTTGTACATTTCGATTACTGATCGGAAAATTCACACTCTCCGGAGTATTGGTGGATCCGGGAGCATCGATCAATATAATGAATCTTCGAACGCTAGCATACTTGGAAATTGATGCCCGCGAGCTCGAGCGAGACAAAATGTTATTAAGAGGATTTAACCGGAAAGGAGAAAGAGCCCTCGGCTCGATAACGCTACGATGAAGACCGGTGACTTATGCAAAGACAACCGCGAAATTTCACATAATTGATTCGAAACGTCATTCGACGCTCTCCTGGGCCGACCATGGATACATGAAAACGGGATGGTACCATCATCTCTACATCGGTGCATCAAGTACTACGATGGAGGAGAACGAGTGCATCAAAGGTGACTTACGACCATTCTCCGTACATGAAATTGGAATCCACGAGGATGCGGCTTATTATGCGCCGCCGAAGAAAACGATCTTCTCCGGAGATACTATAACAAATGAAGCAAAGAAAGTTCGGGACAACGAAGAACACGAAGTCCTAGATCCGACGATCACTCACCACTCCTTACGGCGAGATGGTGAAGGTTTCTCCACGACTCGCATCCGAGGTCGAGGCCGGGGACGAGGTCGTGGTAGAGACATTAGGACAATTGGACGGAGGAAACCAACCATTAATGTCGATTGGGAAGATAGTTCGAAGAAGAAAAAGAAATCGAACAAGAAGCGGCGACAATAAGTCGGGAAGAAGCCGCAATTCGGAATCCCTCTCGAAGATGAAAGAAACGAAGAATATAAATCGATGTACGAGAAGATTAACCACTATGTACATACTTATGACACGACCCCGATCCGTTCTAATAAGATCGAGGGTATGGAGGTCGAAGAGGTACGTAGCGGTGGTGCAAAACCAATCAAATTCTACCGTGGTGCTTCTTCCTCCAAAAGCGAAAATAATGTACAATTTGAAGATGCTACTTCATCGGAATTAATGGAATTGCCTTTTGAGTGGTACTCTCCTCGTGTTCAAAATTTAATTCGGCGTGGTTTCTTACCTCGACGGTGGACGAAAGGTCGATCACAACGTTTTGAAAATTTATGGAATAACTCCGGTCGTCCACTCGACTCAAAGCATGGTCTCGGATTCGGCACGGTAGGATCGGTTGATGATGCCGAATTTTGCTTGGTTATCACTGCGAATCTAATGAAAGCGCATGGAAACTACGGAAGAACTCGAAGATTTACAAATTGGAGACGCTCACCGAATTCGAAGAAGAAATCAAATCTACTGATAGATGAGTTAATAGAAGTTAACTTAGGTACTAGCGAAGAGCTAGAACTGCCTTTGTTAGCTCTTTACTCGATAAAGAAGACTCCGAAGAAATAATCGAGTTATTAATGGAATTTAAAGACTTGTTTTGCTTGGAGCTACGATGAGATGCCGGGTTTAGCTCCGGAGGTCGCGGTCCATAAACTAGGAGTGGACCCTGCCACGTTCGGTCGGACGAGGTCCCGGAAGAATGCGTCTAGAAATCGAACAACAAGTCATAGGCGAAGTTAAAAAGCTAATAGACGCTAAATTTGTCACGTGAAGAACAATACCCGACTTGGTTAGCCAACGTGGTACCGGTCGGGAAGAAGAATGGTCGGATCGAGAATTTGTGTGGATTTCGGAGATTTAAACGAGGCATGTCCAGAAAGATGAATTTCCTGCTACCGATCCCGGAATTAATGATCGACATTGCTTCAACACACGAAATATTCTCATTCATGGATGGATCTTCGAGGATACAACCAAATAAAAATGGCTCCGAGAAGATGAAAAGCTTACGGCATTCGAACGCCGATCGGAGTATTTTCTTACACGGTGATGCCATTCGGATTGAAGAACGCGAGAGCGACCTGCCAAAGAGCAATGACAAGAATTTTTGATGATCTCATCCACGATCAAGTCGAATGCTACGTGGACGATGTGGTCATCAAAAGCAAAGTAAAGGACAACCACTTGTATGATTTGAGAATTGTTTTCGAACGATTAAGACAATTTAACCTTAAGATGAATCCCTTAAAATGCGCCTTCGGCGTCACCTCCGGGAAATTCTTAGGATTCGTTGTCCGACATCGTGGAATTGAAATCGATCCGGAAAGATTAAAGCCTATCTTAGAAATGCCGCCTCCCAAAACCTTAAAACAACTACGATCTTTTCGAGGGAAGGCTGGCATATCTTCGACGCTTTATCTCGAACTCGTCGGAGTAGGTGTCGGCCTTTCTCGGCACTAGTTAAAAAGGACGCCAAATTTATTTGGGAAGAGAAATGCCAGAAGGCCTTCGAGGACATTAAACAATATTTAATGACACCTCCTGTCTTAGCGGCCCCGAGTCTCGGGTAGACCGCTAATACTTTATACCGCGGCTTTAGACGACTCTCTCGGAGCCACATTAGCTAGGATCGATGATGAGGGTAAAGAAAATGCTCTTTATTACTTAAGCCGTCGTTCTTGCTAGACGGAAATAAGGTATCCCGCAATTGAAAAGCATTGTTTGGCCACGATCTTCGCCGCTCAAAAGCTCGAGCATTACATGCTTTCTCATAAGGTCGGCTGATCTCGAAGTTTAATCCATTGCAATACTTGATGACTCGTCCAACCCTTTCCGGCGGACTTGCCGGATGGTCGATGATATTATTGCAATTCGATATAACTTTCGTGCCTCTTCGTGCCAGTAAAGGGACAAGCCTTAGCGGACTTCCTTGCGGCACACCCTTTGCCGGCGGAATCTCCTCTCGATGACGATGCGCGAGATGAACAAATAATGAACCTAGAAGACCTTGATGATCGACGTTGGGAATTATATTTCGACGGAGCATCTTCGGCACACAAAGACGAAGAATCGCAAGTGATAGTGCCGGTAAGGCGGGAATCGGGCTAATCTTTATAACACCGGAGCGGGGGATGTTAAGATACTCCTACCACTTGACGAGAACCATGTACGAACAACGAAGCGGAATACGAAGCCCTCATAACGGGGCTGGAATTAACCATTCGAATGGGGATAACGGACATCAACATCTACGGAGATTCACGGTTAATCATTCAACGGATCGCCGGACGATACGAATTTTAAAACCGAGACTCGAGCAATACTTCCGAGTATGCCATACGATTTGTTGGAACAGATTCCGAATGTGACAATTTACAAAATTCCCCGAGAGAAAACGCTACAGCGGATGCGCTAGCTCGTCTCGCAAAAGAATTTGCTGTTTGCAAGATGAATCGGTGGAAGTGTCGGTTCACGGACGCCGGGTCCTATCACGGCTTGACATAGACACGATACGCGGATCGGATAAGGAAGAAGAATCGATTGCGGCGGTGACGGAAAACACGGAAGATTGGCGACGGCCATTGATGGATTACACCGCAAACGGGAAAACTACCGGATGATGGGTCGTTAGCCCATCGGATCAAGAAAAGAACTACGTCCTGCGCATTAATAAACAACACATTATACGGAAGGTCTTTTGATCGAATGTGGCTAAGGTGCTAGCGGGTCCGAAGCCGTGAAATTGTTAAAGAGGTGCATTCGGGACTGCGTGGCGCTCACCGATCGGGTCCAAAGATGAAAATGAAAATTAAAAGACTAGGGTACTACGGCCCTCGATGATGGCCAAGTGCATGAAAATCGCCGAGAGCGTCATCGCGGCTGCGAGTGCGCGGAGTGGTTCTACACCGACCTCCAAATGTGCTTACATCCGACAATTGCATCGTGGCCATTTGAATGTTGGGGCACGGATATAGTGGGTCCAATAGAACCGCCGTCGTCGAAAGGACATCGCTTCATTCTTGCGGCTACTGATTACTTTTCAGTGGGCGAGGCGGGTTCCAGCTAAGAAAGTGAAAGCACATCACGTGCTTACTAATTTTCGAGAACCAAGTTGTCTCTCAGTTTCGGAGTGCCGCGCGAGATCATCTCGGATAATGGGTCGACATTCGAAGCACACAAATCAACAATTTTGTCGGGGAGACACGGAATCGGCAGCGATATTCAACAATTTACTACCCGAGAGCAAACGGCTGGCCGAGGCTTTTAATAAAACTCTCGTTCAAATTTTAAAGAAGACTTTAGACGACAATAAGAGAAATTGGCACGAGAAGTTGTTAGAAGCCTTATGGGCCTGCGGACAACCTTCGAACTCCTACGCAAGCTACACCTTACGCTCGCGGTGTATGGGTCCGAGCGGTGTTACCTTTAGAGGTTCGGCTCCCTTCACTCGGAATTGCGATTTGCAAATAAAACCACGATAGAAGAGAACGCCAAATTACGACTCGAAGAATTAGAAAGCACTGGAAGGGAAAAGACTTGCGGCGCAACGAATTTAGAATTATACCGAAGCTAAGATGATTCGGGCTCATGATAAGCGGGTCAGCTCGAGAACCTTGAAAGTTGGTGATCTAGTTCTCGTTCTCAAAAGACCTATTCTTGCACACCGCAGATAGGAGGAAAATTTGAACCCACTTGGGAAGGACCATTTGTAGTTGAGGCGATCTACTCGGGAGGCTCCTACCGGCTGAGTGAATTGCCGGGGAGAACGACATATGCTTCCGATCGATGGACGATACTTGAAAAAGTATTACGCTACTCGATGTTTCGAAGGAATGAACTTTCCATCCCTAGAAACACGGGTGAAGTGATTACTTATGAATGGGTCCGAACCCAAAAATAATAAAATGTGCTAAAATAAATAAAATCACGACAATAAAATTTTCCTTGTTTTCTTTTCCGAATCAAAATCTCTTACACGATCTTATCCCACTTCATTCCTGTTAAGTTTGAAAATATAAGAATAATAATAAAACAAGATGTCTTTAATAAACATTTTCTTGATGTTCTTGTTCTTAGTACGGCCCACGATCCTTTTCCTTGTCTGCGCGGGGAAATGTCGAGCGGGCGGTTGGTCTTGAACTTTAAGAATGGCGTAAGCCTTGCACTTGATGAAAAGAGGGTGAAAGATGGAGCGATAATCGAGATTGACTCGGATTTCGCACCGACGGGCCTACGATACGAGGAAAGTGGTCGGGTCCCGGTTGACCGAGAAGAATTGCTGGACATACGGTGATGAAAGTGGGTGGCCCAAGCCACCGATCCGGCAACAAGAAAAGAAAGACAAATATTGAAGAAGATAAGAAAATGAAGTACGTAGTCGCTACGGCGGAGGGCGGAGCTTGTCGGCGCCGCGCCCGCGAGAGATTCAGAAGTTCGGAGAGCTACTCTCGCGGCAACGCAACGAAGAAATAAGAATCGCCGTATCAGTAAGATGTTGACAAAACTAGGCTGCGGATCGGCGCGACGAGGCGGCTGCTAATGTCGGTGCATACACTTCGAGGACACCGAGTTCACCGGGAACCCGGAAGAAAGGAGGCCGACTCCTAGGATGACGGAAAGAACCGGGGAAATCTTCGAGAAAACTCGGAAGAAAGAAGGCTACCACGCCACGGATAGAACCACCGAGTGATGCATGACCTTGTTGCGAAGCAACCCCGGGGGATGTCTCGATGAGACATCATCCACGAGGAGCCGAGGTATGCGGGGAGAACGTGAAGGGATCGAACCTTATATCCCACAATACGTCACCGGGCCTCGCCATCGCGAGATCATTCGGAATACGAGCTGGAGAGAATGCAAAATGTTGAAAAGAAAACCTTTGAATACTTCGAAAGGATTAGAGGCGAGAAGAATCGATATGCTTGGAGGGCCTCGAATTACATACGGACGTATTCTCGGAGTATGAGCGACGACAAATCGTGGATTGCATCCGGGATTTGAAAAGGCTGAGCCGAGCGAGGCCGCTGAGGAAAACACATACTCGAGCCCGGAGATGGATGCCGGGGAAAGGAAGAATCACAATACAATGTGGATCTTTGTTACAACTTTGCTGAGGACGGGAAGGGAAACCCGCCGGGAATACTCCGTCATGGGCTAGTGGACCCGATGCCATTAGTCATCAAGAGAATGGTAAAGAGATTGATAACATGGAGAGTACGCGCGACGCGCATACCAATAGTTGCATCATCGATATCTACGAGCGGGGTGATTGTATACCCCCGCACATTGATCACCATGATTTTGTCGGGGCCTTCTACGCACTGATCTCTTTTACGAGCGAGTGCAACATCATGTTCGGATCGACCTCCGGATAGCGGGCCCGGGTGAGTTCCGAGGGCCGGTGAAGATACCACTTACCGGTAGGTTCCGTCATGATGCGAAGGGTAACGGAGCGGATATCGCCGAAGCATTGCATACCGGGAGTACCGGTGAAGCGGATCTCGATTACGTTCGGGAGGATGGACGACGAGAAAGATACCTTACCATTTCCGGCCGGACCGGAGCTAGAGAGCCTCCGGCCTTACGAGCTGTGAGTTACATGGAAAATATCACACCTCCGATGTACATCCATACGGCATCCTTGCCGAGGATGGCTTGGAAGGTGATGTTATTGACCATGTATCTCACTTATTCGGACATGGACCTTTGACGGATGCTTCTTTAGATGGATCAACAAAGATCATACACGATCCGTTTTGAGTCTACATGGGTTGTATGATATATATTCCGGATCGAGTTGTACGATGTATCTTCTACATGATTGGAATGAAAGTGACCATGTCACATTTTTGGCCTTCACCTCTTTTGTGCAAATTGATTGGGAAACGCCATTAAAGTTAAATGAACTTCGAACAAAGAACAGAAAAGAAAGAAAAAAAAAAAAGATAAAAGAAAACTTTCTAAAAAAAAAAATCTAAAAATGACGAACACCAAATTCACATGAACATTAAACAAACAACAAAATAAAATTTGAATCATTAAAGGATAAATAAAATCAACAAGAATGTTAAATCAAATTCTCAATCAAATTTCGAATCCAATCTCGATCAAACTTCAAATTTCATCTTCCAAATTTCAAATCAAATCTTAAATCAAATTTCAACCGAGTTCAAATCTCAGTCAAATTTCAAATTCAAATTCAATCTTTCCAAATTTCAAATCTCAGTCAAATTTCAAATTCAAATTCAATCTTTCCAAATTTCAAATCTCAGTCAAATTTCAAATCTCAAATTCGATCTTTCCGGATCTCACATCGAACCTCACATCAATTCAAACTTTTGGGTCGAGGATTTTACATCCAAGTATGCTTGCTTTAGGATTCTCTTCTGTTACCTTTGAAATACATCAAATTCAAACCTTTGGGTCAGGGTTTTACATCAGTATCTCTTCTTCTAGGATTCTCTTCCTGTTGCCTTGTGAAATACTCATCGAAATTCAAACCTTTGGGTCGAGGATTTTACATCAGACTGCCTTGCTTTAGGATTCTCTTCCTATTGCACTGAAATACATCAATTCGAACTTTTGGGTCGAGGATTTTACATCCAAGTGCCTGCTTTAGGATTCTCTTCTATTGCCTGAAATACATCGAAATCAAATCTTTGGGTCGAGGATTTTACATCCAAGACTACCTTTGCTTTAGGATTCTCTTCTATTGCCTTGAAATACATCGAATTCAAACTTTTGGGTCGAGGATTTTACATCCAAGACTTGCCTTGCTTTAGGATTCTCTTCCTCTGTGCTTGAAATACATCAAATTCGAACTCTTGGGTCGAGGATTTTACATCCAGAAACTTTACCTTTAGGATTCTCTTCTGTTGCCTTTGAAATACATCAAATTCGAACTCTTGGGTCGAGGATTTTACATCAGTTGCCTCTTGCTAGGATTCTCTTCCTATTGCCTTGAAATACATCAAATTCAAACTTTTGGGTCGAGGATTTTACATCCAAGACTGCCTTTGCTAGGATTCTCTTCCTATTGCCTTTGAAATACATCGAATTCAAACTCTTGGGTCGAGGATTTTACATCGAAGCTGCCTTTGCTAAGATTCTCTTCTGTTGCCTTTGAAATACATCAAATTCAAACTTTTGGGTCGAGGATTTTACATCCAAGTACGCCTTTCTAGGATTCTCTTCTCTCTTGCCTTGAAATACATCAATCAAACTTTTGGGTCGAGGATTTTACATCCAAGCTACCTTTGCTTTAGGATTCTTTTCTGTGCCTCTGAAATACATCAAATCGAACTCTTGAGGTTACGGATTTTACATCCAATACCGCATTATTCCGAGGTCTTTCCTCATTGCAATGACTCAATCTAATCGATTCGATCTTCTTTTGGGGTTGAAGATGTTGCATCTAAAACTTGAAAAAAAAAAAAAAAAAAATTCCAATTTTCATTCCAAATCAAATTCCTTCAAATTAATCTTGACAAACTTCAATCTAAATTGAAACTCCAAATTGAAATTTAAACTCACACATCATAACTTGAACATGAAACAAAATAAAATCTAAATTAAAATTTCTCCCATGTCATGTGATTTGGGATTCACCTCCTTTTCCTTTCCCAGGCGAGAGTTCGAGAATCTCGGTTTCGGAGATATACTTGACACTCCCAGCGGAAACTCTTCACTTCGTCCTAAGTTTGTTACTTGGATATACGTGTTGGTTTTGTTGATCGCTTCGGTCAACACCGATACGTGCGGTGTGCTCCGTCAGCTCACCACACCTATTGGGGGTCCATTTGTTGACCTCATTTTTGATGAGGTCTTCTCTTCTTCTCTTTAGTGCTTAGGATCTAGCCTTAGGCTTTTCCTTTGACTATCTTAGAGGACTAGAATTGGGATCCACCTTTTAGAAATTCAAACCACTTCTTAACTCCCTGCAAACTCCACAAACTTGACTATAGACCCCTAATCACCTAGAGGGTTGAAATCGAATGTGGAAGTTTAGAGGATGAGTTCTATAGGACTCTTTGGCCTTAGGAGCGCCACGGGTGGCACTGGTGCAGTGGAAGGGGCTGACTTACACATACACTACACCTATGCACTACACTTTCACACACTTCCTAAAAACACACCCTTACCTAACTTAACCTACGACTCATGTAAGTGATTCGCATGGATGGTCCTTAACCCTAAGCCACGGCTAAGAGGGTTAGGAACAACATAGTGAATGCCTCAAATGAGTCTCTTCATGGCTCATGTGGGCTTGATATGGCTTCATGGCTCAACAAAAATGATTTCATTTCACTTACATCCACCCAATCTTCAATTTTCCAAATTTTCGATTTTTGACCCAGGGACCCTACACTTGCAACTCTAGAATGCGTTGAAACTACCCAAATTTCTCAAAAATTCCCAAATCACCCAAATTTCTCCAAAATCAATCTCAAACATTTCCACATCACTCAAATTGGTCATCCATGTCCAAAAATATCAAAAATCCCAAGAATACCC
Organism: Papilionanthe hookeriana x Papilionanthe teres; assembly: GCA_022702705.1. Classification (NCBI taxonomy): domain Eukaryota; kingdom Viridiplantae; phylum Streptophyta; class Magnoliopsida; order Asparagales; family Orchidaceae; genus Papilionanthe; species Papilionanthe hookeriana x Papilionanthe teres. Next base: position 34,410 of record JAKZJZ010000196.1, read on the forward strand.
CCCAATACTTTCCAAATACCCAAAATACCCCTTTTGACCCAAAAATCCAAAAATTCAGAAAATTCCCAGAAAATTCCAGAAAATCCCAAATATTCCCAATTTCATTTTGTTCAACTACACCATAGGCCAATTTTGTCAATTTACCCCACTTTTGTCAAAACCCCCAATTTGACCCATTTTAACCCAAAGTAAACCCAATGTCAAACCAAATCTACCCAATTGACCCCAATTTTGGTCCAATTCAATTCTAAACTTCAATTCAACATCCCCAACACCAATCTAGACCAAAGACAAGCTTAATTTGATTGAAATTTGGGTCCAATTTCACTTTTGGCCTTAAAGCCCAATTTGGACCTATGACCCAAACCTAACCCAAATTCACCCAATTTCAACTCCAATTAACCCCAAATCTTTTCTAAACCCTTCTTAACACTCCCATAAACAAAACACTAACATGATTTGCCCAAAACTTTGGATCCAAACCCTACTCGAGTTCAACCCAAAGCCAAAAGGCCCAATTTTGACCTAAACTCGAACCCTAGCCCAGAATGAGCCCAAATCCCAAAATCAAAACCCAACCAAAGCCGAAACCTCTTTGAAACACTCCCATAAACATTTCCCAACATTTATTTTACATCAATTTCAACCCTAGCCCAACATTGGCCCATGCTAGCCCATTTTGGCCCACATTAGCCTCTTTATCGAAAAGCCAATATCGATCCAATTCAAGCCCAAATCACCTCAAATTTGTTTCAAACCACTCATGACACATCCCTAAACCAAACTCAACAATTATTTGGCCCAAGCCTTTACCAAAATTTCATCCCAAAATCCATTTTAAAATTCAAAAGCCCACTTTCCTAAACCATTTTAAAAGCCCATCTTCATAAACCATTTTAATGAGCCCAAAATCTATCCTAAAGCCCACATGACAATTTCCATTTGTCATCCACTTAATCAATAGCCATTACCTAAGTCCTAAATCCATCATCAAATCATTCCAAATCAAGTTCCATATGCAAATCTCCATCAAATTACCAAAAATTTCTTAAAATCCATTTTCATGAAATTAAGCTAAGCTATTCACTGAGCCACATGGAGTCCATGCATGAGCCATTCACGAAGCCATAGGAAGCCATGGAATCCGTTTGGCATGTGACCATACCATTAATGGTAAAAGGAGGGGCCCCTTTTCTAGCCCTTCATTAAAGCGTTTTTACCCTTAAGCATGTCACACTCTAAACCATGCTTAGCCGACATAATCCTGGATGGAGACTCCACCATTCTCTCTTGGGCGATCCAGTCGGATCCTCCTCGGCCAAAATCGGGCCATGGGGAGGTGCACCCAACCCAAATCCAATGGGTTGACCAAATTGAAGCCAAAAGTGACCTCTTCCCCATTCCATTTTAATTCAGCCACTTTACACATGGTAAGGCCGATTGAATTCACAAACCTCAACCCCGACCTCCACTGACCTGAGGGTGACCCTTGCTGCCAGGCCGGCCACCCCGGTCGCCGGAGAAACGCCATGCCCGAGACCTTGGGAGTGAGCTAACTTTGGAATTCCACCTTCTTCGAGCTGCCCCATGCCCAATGGCCACCATGGCCGTTCTTCCCATGACCCGAGCGGTGATCCCGACCCTTGGCCACCCACGGGAGGCCCTCCGAGCCATGCTATTTAAACACCACCCCCTCTCGGCCATGAGAGGAGAGTTGCACAAACCTTGCCAAAACTGCGCCAAAATTGTTCCGGACCCCTCCTCCTACACGAGCACTTGATCCCCGGTGAGATCCCCCTGCCATTTCCTCTCTGCGAGCTTAATTTCGAGTTGAAATCCGAGCCCGAAAACCGGGACACTTCCCCACGGTGAACCAATCCCCAAATTGATTAGTCCTACACCTTCACCGGACCAAGGGAAGGTGTCCACCGACAAAAGCCCCATCTCCGGGCCACCCGGTTGCTCCGGACTCCAAGCTTTGTGATCGAGTGTGGTCGAAGTTCAACCTAGACAATTCACCGAGACCGGGAGACTTCATCCGGAGCTTGCCGGGATCCGATCGAAGGTGCAACAACTCTCGGATCGAAGCTTCACTTCTGCGAGCAAAGGTATGAGCTAGTTCTTCATCCCGAAGCTTCGGAGATTCTCCATTTTAAATGCCTTAATTTCGATGCATGTTTACCGTATGGATGTGTTCGTCTCTTCAAGACGAATCCATAGAGCATAAGAACACGAAAATCCATTGAGAATCGAGTGAGTTCTTAGGGTTAGAGTGTGGACGGTCACGGGATCGCACCAGTCATGGACGATGAACGGATGCCGTCCATTTAATACACGCGCGGATGGACGGCTCAGATGGCGTTGGACCAGGAGATGGTACGAGAACCGCGGGGCCCGGGTTGCTGACTCAGATGGCGGCGTCGAATGGGAGCGCGCCACGCGGCGTTTCGGAGCTGCCGAGGTTGACGCGGCGCCGCGTGGATAAGTAGATAAATAGGGTATTTTCCTATTTATTTAATTCCCTAAACTTAGAAAATTCATATCTCTGTGTAGAAAAATCACAAAAATAAAATAAAAATATCCCCTTGCTCAGTGAACAGAGGAGAATAATGTGGAAAAGAAATTAATTAATTTTGTCCAGTATTTTATTTTTAATTAATTATTTACTTCCTGCATTGTTTTAATTCTCCATGCATATATACAATTCACCATGGCATGAGACCATAGGGCTTTTGAAGCCTCTGAACTTGGGAACATTCCCACGAATTTTCCAAGGTCGGAGGCCATTTCGTGAAAAGTTATTGATTTTTTTAATGCATGTTCGTTGTTTTAAGTATTTTAATTTCAAAAATTAGCATGTTGTGAAATAAATTCTAGGAAAATTTGGTGATGTTCCTTATGACCAGAGAACCCTAGGAAAAATAGGATTTGAGTTAATTCATTGAAATTAACCCTAATTGGCTTAAACACTCAAAATAGGTCTCTAATTAATTAGAGTTAACCATAGATCAAATTGACTTGAAATCAATTCTCCACTGACCTTTAGGATCAGAGGAATCCACCATAAAAATTTGAAGTCAATTGGACTTGGTTAGCCCCACTAATTGGGTTGATTAAGCCACTTAGTCTTTTTAAACTTTAAAAAATTCATAACTTTCAAAATATCTTTCAAAAATTCACCAAATTGGTTTTGGAGTCTCTCTGATATCAGAGGAGTTCAGGAAAATTAAAATTTCAATTTTCTAAAAAAGTTGATTTTCAATATTATTTTAATATTTTTAATAATTAAAAAATAATAAAAATTACAAAAATAATAAAATTCACCAAAATGTCATATTTTGAATTTTAATCACTTAGGAACAAGTCCCATATTTTTCCTAGGTCTATTTAGTGAGATATTAATTTTTAAAGCTCAAGGGTAATTTTAAAATTAAAAAAAATGTATTTTCTAGCATTTTCACCAAAATAATTATAATAAATCAAAGAAAAATCAGAAAATTGTAAAGTTTGGTTCTCTGGAATCCTTGATATCAGAGAGAATTTTAAAAATTATAAAATTTATTTTTCAACATTTATTTTATTTTTAAATTAATTAATACTCCAGAATTTAAAATAATTCTAATAAATAAAATATAATTCAAAAAATTACAAAATTTGGTCCAAATGGTCCTCTGGTCATTAGGAATGTCCCCTAATTTTCTTAAGGACAGAAACTTTCCCTTGGTCATATTATTGAATTTTCCTTGGAAATTTCTCTTTTCTACAAAAAATAATTATATAAATAAATTAAATACAGAAAAATCACATTTTCTCCTCTCATGTCTTCATTGACACATAAGTGAAGTCACATAAAAATTTCAAGTTCATTTGAGTTCAATTTAGTAAGTTATGAAATTATTAGGCTTAAAGGGCAAAATGGTAATTAAAATTTTAATCCTTTAATTAAAACTTTAGGTTTAATAAAAAATTAACAAGTAAAATATTTGATCCTAATCTGATTTGGATGATTGAAATTAAATAATCAAAGGGTAGAAACCCATTAAGCAATTTAAAATGATTAAACTTTAATTAAATAATTAATTGAATTTGGAAGAATAATAAATTTGGAATTATTAAAATAGGGATATTATTAGGAAGAGATTTATTCTTTAATTTAAAATCCCTAAATTAATCATCTCATTAATACTCAACTCCTAATTAAAATGATAATTCAAATTTAAAATATTAAAAGACTTAATCATTAAATTAAATTGAATCATTAAACTTTTTTAAAAAAAAATTTTCAATTAAATTAAATTAAATTAAGATTAAAAGTTGAATTAAATAAAATTAAATTAAGTTAAATTAAATAAACAAATTAAATTAAATTAAATGAATTAAATACACTAAATTAAATAAATAAATAAAATTAAATTAAATAAATAAATTAAATTAAATTAAATTAAATTAAATTAAATTAAAATTAAATTAAATTAAATTAAATTAAAATTAAAATTAAATTAAATTAAATTAAATTAAATTAAATTAAAATTAAATTAAATTAAATTAAGAAATTAAATCAAATAAATTAAATTGAATTAAATTAAATCAAATCAAATTAAATTAAATAAATTAAATTAAAATAAATTAAATTAAATTAAATTAAGTTAAATTAAATAACCTCACTTAAGACATAAAGAAATAAATCTAAAATAACTTGAAACTATTCCAAACTTAAATCATTAATTTGAACTTAAATTTGGATCGCAAATCATTAAGAATCATTTTGCCTAGAAGCTTTAGTTATCGTAACTCCTAAGTAGAACATTAAAATGAAATGTTACTTCACTTATAGGACATTCAAATGTCCTAGTTCATCGAGCAAGTTAACAAAACTTGAAAACCTCGGACGATTGATTCATTTACACAATTAAATTCATTTGGACTTAAAACAATCCTAAAAATATTGAAAAGATGTTTAAGATTCTTCTTAAGCACTTCCTCGATATGATAGGATATTTACTAGAACGAGTTGAACTTAATTGTTCTTCGATGAAGAAAATCGTCTTCAAACTAAAAACACGAAAGAACCTAGACGTCATAGGAAATGACTAGGCTATAGGATTAGGAACTTGGTAAAACCAAAACCTTTCCCTTAGCTTTACTGGAACTTGCTTAAATATTCTAAGCGTGTTTTAAGTGCGGCTTGGGATGACGGGAAGACCCTCCGGGTACGCTTTTATTTTATTGCGGTTTACTCTATTGCGAAATGCACTTTACTTTCCTTGCATGATAAACAACGAGTTGCATGAAAACCGACACCTTTAGGACGAAATCAAAGCTGAAACCCATAACTAAATTAAAAGACATTACAAGATAAAATTCACCTCCACAACATTCCAAAATATAAGACAACTCAAAATTTAATCACAAACGAACAACAAAACTACAACTACAACTAAATTAAAACGTCTCATTGAATGATCGGGAATACCTCGGATGATGTAACCCACGTGTTGCTAACGGGATTTCCCGCGGTCTAAATGAAAGTGCGGAATTCATTTGGTTGAGTTTAGCAAATTCATCCGGACTAAGTGAATTCGATGAAAATAACGGTGTCGGGATGACGGAACCGTGGGATCTTAATCGGTTCGTTTAATCAACTTTAAGATCCGTTTTAATTAAAACACAAAAAACACTTGAAAATTAAGACTTCTCTAAACCAGAACACTTCTCTCATCTCCTGATTTATGACTTCTATAACTAAACCTCTGCAACAACAAGGAGCTCGGAGTATGGTGGGCAGCACGGCCATCGTCGTCAGCAAAACTTGAACCTACTTCAGCAAAACTTTCTTAGAATTAAATAACAAAGCCATAGGACTTCGAGGTAGTTTGCCTAGTGCAACATAAATCCTCGACTCTTCGTTAGGCATTTGCATTGCAAATTAAGCCACGACCGGTCTTAGGATTCCGAGGTAGTCGTCCGTACGACATAAACCCTCATATCTTCTAGGCAATTTGTATGATTCTATCATATAAATATAAGCCCTAATTAACTAAATTGGCAAGATTAAAACATTAAATAAACATTAGGACTTTCCTAAATCCAAGCCAAACAATAGGATAGTCGGGAAATTACCGAAGTTCGCTTCGAATCCGTAATTACTCCTACTTTTCTCCCTTTGGATTCCCAAAATAAAATGTTCCAAATTTGATCCATTCCCTATCGAAATTCCAAAATTCAACCCCTTGAAAACTTAAACTTTGAAATTCTTGAGAGCGAGAATTATTGATTATTATCGAGAGTTTTCTTAGGTGATTCCCATCACTTAAGATGTAATTAACTATAGGGGCTTGCCCTTATAGGGAACTTTAAGAACCCGAGTAATATAAACCACCGTTTAATAGTTTCATATTAAGCGAGGGAATTTGTCGGCTTATAAAATTGGTTCGCAGACCAAACGGATGTCACAAACCTTTCTAGTTTATTTAATCGAGCCCCATTATCAAGCAGTTTGTTTATTCTTCGGGATAGATACACGGTTTGTGGTGCGGCGCTCGTTTATATAAACTATTCGGGATGTGAGATCGGTTTGATTTCATATCTTAAAATCTTCAAATTTAAAATTATTTTCAAAATCAAATATTACTTTCTAAATTATATCTATGTTTAAATTTAAAATTCGCCGACAACTTCTGTAGGCGACCCCCTTTTTCAAAATAAAACACACAACCTAAAAAATAATGCCGACACCAACTACCAGAACCTAAGAGACCAGAAGAAGTCGACAAGAAAGGTGATCCCAACTTTTGCCCTTACCACCGGATGCTTGGGCATAAGATAGAAGATTGTATTACCTTCAAGAGTTGGCTCAACGACAATCTTCGAAAGGGAATATAACGATCCCGAAGGAGTACATGAAGGAACCCCAGAAAGGAGGTTCCGTCAATGTTATCTCGACGGATCTCGTTGTTCCGATAGATCCCTATGCGACTGATGATGGATGGACTACCGCTTGGACAAAGTCTTCGAAGAAGATTTTAGATCACATCCAAACCGCTTGCAGGCAAGCCTCAATTCGAAGTTCGAAAGCTCGTCGAGCCGGCGCTATCACTTGCGATAGAAGAACCACCTCAACAAGAGACGGCTGAAGAAAAGAAGAAAATTAACAAAGAAAAGAAGACTGAGGCACCTAAGGCTAGACTAGGGGCTGCTTATCCTAGGATAGTTGTTTCCGATTCGGGGGAGAAATCCCTCGAACCTCTGACTCTGTATGATTATTTGCTCACTCCGGTGGGATCTTATAATGACGAGGGTTATGGCGTTGGCTACGTTTTCGATCGTTTCTAACGATTACGTAACTAGCGACAATTAACCTAATCCGGACGTCGATTCCGATACAAATAACAATTCTCAAATCATACACAATCTCGACGATCACAATGATGAAGAAGACATCCACCAGGAAGGCTACGAGAGTTCAACAAGCAACGAATCTATTTGCGAGTTTCGAGGAACTCCAATCACAATAGAGTTAGAGCCTTCAGACTCCGAAGCTAATCCTGAAGAACTCGTCGTCCCGATTCAGGAAAAGACACCAGCAAACTCAATGCTAAATTCAGAAGAAATCACGAAGTCAACTTAAGAAGTGGAAGAGTTCTACCTCCGAGAATGGGTCCAAAAGACAAAGGAAAGCGTGTGGTTGTTCGGGAAGAACCAACCCCGGCAGAAGAAATACCCATTCGAGAAGAAAACGAGGCACATGAAAACAAAGTGGATTACAACGTGCTAGCCCATCTTAGGAAACTACCGACCAAGCCGAGCATCTACGACGCTCTCATCTTATCAAAGGAGATGAGAGAAGCTCGATCAAGGCCTTACTTGATCCGGAAATTTGCTTAGCTCAAATGGCCGGAGAGTCCTTAGATGAGGTTTGCTCGTTAAAGGAACAGACGAGGTGTTACCTTCACGGACAATGACCTACTACTTGGGACGGCAGACCACAACCGACCGTTGTACATTTCAGTTACAATTGGGAAGTTTACGCTCTCCAGAGTGTTGGTTGATCCGGGAGCATTAATCAACATAATGAATCTTCGAACGCTAGCATACTTGGAAATTGATGCTCGCGAGCTCGAGGCGGACAAAATGTTATTAAGAGGATTCAACCAGAAAGGAGAAAGAGCCCTCGGCTCAATAACACTGCTAATAAAGACCGGTGACTTAGCAAAGACAACCGCGAAATTTCACATAATTGATTCAGAAACGTCGTTCAACGCTCTACTGGGCCGACCATGGATACATGAAAACAGGATGGTACCATCATCTCTACATCAATGCATCAAATACTACGATGGAGGGGAACAGTGTATTAAAGGTGACTTACAACCGTTCTCCGTACATGAAATCGGAATCCATGAAGATGCAGCTTATTATGCACCTCCGAAGAAAACAGTCTTCTCCAGAGATACTATAACAAATGAAGCAAAGGAAATTTGGGACAACGAAGAACCTGAAGTTCTAGTCCAACAGTCACTCACCACTCCCTTACGGCGAGATGGTGAAGGTTTCTCCACAACTCGCATCCGAGGACGAGGCCGGGGACGAGGTCGTGGCGAGACGTTAGGACGATCGGACGGAGGAAACCGACCATCAATGTCGATCGGGAAGATAGTTCGAAGAAGAAAAATAAATCAAACAAGAAGCAGTGACAATAAGTCTAAAGAAGCCGCAATTCAAAATCACTATTGAAGATGAAAGAAACGAAGAATATAAATCGATGTACGAGAAGATTAACCACTATGTACATACTATGACCATGACCCCGATCCATTCTAATAAGATCGAGGGTATGGAGGTCAAAGAGGTACGTAGCGGTGGTGCAAAGCCCATCAAATTCTACCGTGGTGCTCCTTCCTCCAAAACTGAAAATAATGTACAATTTGAAGATGCTACTTCATCGAATTAATGGAATTGCCTTTTGAGTGGTACTCTCCCCTGTGTTCAAAATTTAATTCGGCGTGGTTTCTTACCTCGACAATGGACAAAAGGTCGATCACAACATTTTGAAAAATTATGGAATAACTCCGGTCGTCCACCCAATTCAAAACATGGTCTCGGATTCGGCACAGTAGGATCAGTTGACGATACTGAATTTTGCTTGGTTGTCAGTCTAATGAAAACTGCATGGAAACTACAGAAGAACTCGAAGATTTACAAATTGGAGATGCTCCACCAGAATTCGAAGAAGAGATCAAATCTACAATAGATGAGTTAACGGAAGTTAACTTAGGTACTAGTGAAGAACCTAGACCTACCTTTGTTAGCTCCTTACTCAATAAAGAAGACTCCGAAGAAATAATTAAGTTATTAATGGAATTTAAAGACTGTTTTGCTTGGAGCTACGATGAGATGCTAGGTTTAGCTCCGGAGGTCGCGATCCATAAGCTAGGGGTGGATCCCCGCTCGTTCCGATCGGACAAGGTCCCGAAGGATGCGTCTAGAAATCGAACAACAAGTCATAGTCTGAAGTTAAAAAGCTAATAGACGCTAAATTTGTCCGTGAAGAACAATACCCGACTTGGTTAGCCAACGTGGTACCGGCCGGGAAGAAGAATGGTCGGATCGGAATTTGTGTGGATTTCGGAGATTTAAACAAGGCATGTCCGAAAGATGAATTCCCTCTACCGATCCCGAATTAATGATCGACATCGCTTCAACACATGAAATATTCTCATTCATGGATGGATCTTCGGGATACAACCGAGATAAAAATGGCTCCAGAAGATGAAAAACTTACGAGCATTCGAACGCCGATCGGGGTATATTGCTACACGGTGATGCCATTCGGATCGAAGAACGCGAGGAGCAACCTACCGTAGAGCGATGACAAGAATTTTTGATGATCTCATCCACAATCAAGTCGAATGCTACGTGGATGATGTGGTCATCAAAAGCAAAGTAAAGGAAAACCACCCGTATGATTTGAGAATTGTTTTCGAACGATTAAGGCAATTTAACCTTAAGATGAATCCCTTAAAATGCGCCTTCGGCGTCACCTCCGGGAAATTCTTAGGATTCGTTGTCCGACATCGTGGAATTGAAATCGACCGGTAAAGATTAAAGCTATCTTAGAAATGCCACCTCCCGGAACCTTAAAACAACTACGATCTTTTCAAGGAAGCCGGCATATCTTCGACGCTTTATCTCAAACTTATCGTGTAGGTGTCGGCCTTTCTCGGCACTAGTTAAAAAGGACGCCAAATTTATTCGGGAAGAGAAATGTCGAGAGGGCCTTCGAGGACATTAAACAATACTTAATGACACCTCCTGTCTTAGCAGCCCCGATCTCGGTGTAGACCGCTAATACTTTATACCGCGGCTTTAGACGACTCTCTCGGAGCCACGTTAGCCCAGGTCAATGATGAGGGTAAAGAAAATGCTCTTTATTACCTAAGCCGTCGTTTACTGCCGACGGAAATAAGGTATCCCGCAATTGAAAAGCATTGTTTGGCCCTGATCTTCGCTGCTCAAAAGCTCAGGCATTATATGCTTTCTCATAAGGTCAACCTGATCTCGAAATTTAATCCGTTGCAATACTTGATGACCCGTCCAACGCTTTCCAGGCAGACTTGCCGGATGGTCAATGATATTATTGCAATTTGATATAACTTTCGTGCATCTTCGTGCCGTAAAGGGACAAGTCTTAGCAGACTTCCTCGCAACGACACCCTTTGCCGGCGAATCGCCTCTCAATGATGACTTGCCGGATGAACAAATAATGAACCTAGAAGGTCCCGATGATCGACGTTGGGAATTATATTTCGACGGAGCATCTTCAAGCACATAAAGACGAAGAATCGCAAGTGATAGTGCCCGTAAGGCGGGGATCGGACTAATCTTTATAACACCGGAGCGGGGGATGTTAAGTTACTCCTACCACTTGACGGTAGCCGTGCACAAATAACGAAGCGGAATACGAAGCCCTCATAACGTGATCGGAATTAACTATTCAAATGGGTATAACGGACATCAACATCTACGGGGATTCGCAATTAATCATTCAACAAATCGCCTGGACAATACGGAATTTTAAAACTAAGACTCGAGCAATACTTCCAAGTATGCCATACAACTTGTTGGAACGCATTCCGAATGTGACGATCTACAAAACTCCCGTGAAAGAAAACGCTTTAGCGGATGCGCTAGCCCGTCTCGCAAAAGAATTTGCCTGTTTGCAAGATGAATCGGTGGAAGTGTCGGTTCACGGACGTCGGGTCCTATCACGACTCGACATAGACACAATACACAAATCGAAAAGGAAAAAGGATCAATCGCAAGCAAGTGATGTGAAAATACGTAAGATCGGCGACAACCATTAATGGATTACCTGCAGACAGGAAAACTACCAAATGATAGGTCGTTAGCCCATCAGATCAAGAAAAGAACTCTGTCCTGCGCATTAATAAACAATACATTATACAGAAGGTCTTTTGATCAGATGTGGCTAAGATGCCTAAGCGGGTCCGAGGCTCGTGAAATTGTTAAAGAGATACATTCAGGACTCTGTGGCGCTCACCAGTCGGGTCCAAAGATGAAAATGAAATTTAAAAGATTAGGGTACTACTGGCCCTCGATGATGACCGACTGCATGAAAATCGCCAAGAGCTGTCATCAGTGCCAAGTGCACGGAGTGTTTCTACACCAACCTCCAAATGTGCTACATCCGACAATTGCATCGTGGCCATTCGAATGTCGGAGCACGGATATAGTGGGTCCAATAGAACCACCGTCGTCAAAAGGACATCGCTTCATTCTTGCGGCTACTGATTACTTTTCTAAGTGGCGAGGCGAGTTCCACTCAAAGAAGTGAAGGCACACCACGTGCTACGGCTTTTTAAGAACCAAGTTGTCTACCGTTTCGGGGTGCCGCGCGCAGATCATCTCGGATAATGGGTCGGCATTCGAAGCACGCAAATCAACAATTTTGTCGGGAGACACGGAATCGACCGGCGATATTCAACAATTTACTACCCAAGAGCAAAGGCCTTGCTGAGGCTTTTAATAAAACTCTCGTTCAAATTTTAAAGAAAACCTTGGACGATAATAAGAGAAATTGGCACGAGAAGTTGTTAGAAGCCTTATGGGCCTACCGGACAACCTTCAGAACTCCTACTCAAGCTACACCTTACACTCGGTGTATGGGTCCGAGGCGATGTTACCCTTAGAAGTCCAAACTTTCCTTCACTCGAGATTGCGGTTGCAAACAAACTCACGACGAAGAGAATGCCGATTACGACTAGAATAATTGGAAAGCCCGGAAGGGAAGAGACTTGCGTGTGCAGCAAAATTTAGAACTATACCAAGCTAAGATGGTTCGAGCCCATGACAGACCGGGTCCGCCTAAGAACCTTTAAGGTTGGTGACTTAGTTCTCGTTCTCGAAAGACCTATTCTTGCGCACCGCAAGATAGGAGGAAAATTTGAACCCACTTGGGAAGGACCGTTTGTGGTCGAGGCGATCTACTCAGGAGGCTCCTACCGGCTAGTGAACCGCCAAGGAGAACGACATATGCTTCCGATCAATGGACGATACTTGAAAAAGTATTACGCTACCCGATGTTTCGAAGGAGTGAATTTTCCATCCCTAGAAGCACGGGTGAAGTAATTACTTATGACCGGGTCCGAACCCAAAAATAACAAAAAATGTGCTAAAATAAATAAAATCATGATAATAAAGTTTTCTTTGTTTTCTCTCTTCCAAGTCAAAATCTCTTTCCCGATCTTTTCCCACTTCATTCTTGTTGAATATAAAAATAAAAATTTTTTGTCTTTAATAAACATTTTCTTAATGTTCTTGTTCTTAGTACGACCCCCGATCCTTTTCCTTGTCTTTTCGCGGGGAAATGTCGAGCGGGCGGTCGGGTCCCGAACTTTAGAAATGGCGTAAGCCTCGCACTCGATGAAAAGAGGGTGAAGGATGGAGCGATAATGGAGATTGACTCGGACTTCGCACCGCAGCAGCTCGCAATACGAGGAAAGTGACCGGGTCCCGATTGACCGAGAGGAATTGCCCAGATCGGACGAGTAATGAAAGTGGGTGGCCCAAGCCACCAATCCGACGAGGAAAAGAAAAACGAGACACCGAAGAAGACAAGAGAATCAAATCCGCAAGTCGCTACGGCAGAGGGCAGACTTATCAGCGCCGCGCCCACAGAAACTCAGGAAGTACGAAGAGCTACTCTCACAGCAACTCAACGAAGAAATAAAAATCGCCGTATCCGCAAGATGTTAACTAAATTAGCAGCGGACCAGCGCGACGAGGAAGTTGCTACTGCCAGTACATATACTTCGAGGATATCGGTTCGCCGTGAACTCGAAAAAGGAGACCAGCTCCCAGGACGACAGAAGAGACCAGAGAAATCTCAAGAGGAACAGAAGAAAGAAGGCTATTACGCCACCAGATGAAGCCACCGTGTTGACCTCATTTTTGATGAGGTCTTCTCTTCTTCTCTTTAGTACTTAGGATCTAGCCTTAGGCTTTTCCTTTGACTATCTTAGAGGACTAGAATTGGGATCCACCATCTAGAATTTTAAACCACTTCTTAACTCCCCGCAAACTCCACAAACTCGACCGTAAACCCCTAATCACCTAGAGGGTTGAAATCAAGTGTGGAAGTTTAAAGGATGAGTTCCTATAGGACTCTTCGGCCTTGGGACCGCCCCTGGCGGCTCGGTCCGATGAAGGGGCCGACTTACACACACACTACACTCATACACTACACTTCCATACACCTCCTAAAACACACCCATACCCAATTTGACCTCTTGACTCATGCAGGTGATTCACATGGATGGTCCTTAACCCCTAAGCCCTCGGCAAGAGGGTTAGGAACAACATAGTAAATGCCTCAAATGAGTCCCTTCATGGCTCATGTGGGCTTGATATGGCTTCATGGCTCAACCAAAATGATTTTATTTCACTTACATTCACCTAATCTTTCATTTTCCAAATTTTTTAATTTTTGACCCCCGGGACCCTACACCCGCCAAGCCTACCAAATGCCCTTGAAATTACCCAAATTTTCCAAAAATTTCCAAATCACCCAAAATTCTCCAAAATCATTCCCAAACATTTCCACATCACTCAAACTGATCATCCATAACCAAAAATACCAAAAATTCCAAAAATACCTCCCAATACCCTCCAAATACCCAAAATACCCCTCTTAGCCAAAAATCCAAAAATTCAGAAAATTCCCAGAAAATTCCATAAAATCCCAAATATTCCTAATTTCATTTTGTTAAACTACACCATGGGCCAATTTGGTCAATTTACTCCCACTTTTATCAAAACCCCCAATTCGACCCATTTTAACCCAAAGTAAACCCAATGTCAAACCTAACCTACCCAATTGACCTAAATTCTGGTCCAATTCAATTCTAAACTTCAATTCAACATCCCCAACACCAATCTAGACCAAATCAAAGCTCAATTTGATTGACATTTGGATCCAATTTCACTTTTGGCCTTAAAGCCCAATTTGGACCCATGACCCAAACCTAACCCAAACTCACCCAATTCAACTCCAATTAACCCCAAATCTTTTCTAAATCTTCCTTAACATCCCCATAAACAAAACACTAACATGATTTGCCCAAAATTTAGACCCAAACCCCACTCAAATTCAACCCAAAATCAAAAAGCCCAATTTCGACCTAAACCTAAACCTAGCCCAAATGAGCCCAAATCCCAAAATCAAAACCTAACCAAAGCCAAAACCTCTTTGAAACTCTCCCATAAACATTTCCCAACATTAATTTTACATCAATTTCAACTCTAGCCCAACTTTGGCCCATGGTAGCTCATTTTGGCCCACCTTAGCCTCTTTACCAAAAAGGCCCATATCCAACCCAATTCAAACCCAAATAACCTCAAAATTGTTTCAAACCACTCATGAAGCATCCCTAAACCAAAACCAACAATTATTTGGCCCAAAATTTTACAAAAAATTCTCATCTATGAACACATTCTTAAACTTAAAAGCCCACTTCCCTTAAACCTTCCTAAAAGCCCATTTCCTTCAAAATTCAAAAGCCCAAATCATCCTAAAGCCCACATGACACTTCCCCTCATCATCCATTTGATCAAAATCACCCCTAAGTTTCAAAATCATCAATTAAATCATTCCAAATCAAGCCACATGTCAAATTACCCCCTAAATGTCAAATATTTCTAAAACCCTTTTCATGAAACAAGTCAACCTTTTCCCAAGCCAAATGGAGCCATGAACAAGCCATTCTCAAGCCACATGAAGCCATGAGGGCTTTGACTTGTCATTAGTCCATTTATGGCAAGAAGAGGGGGTCCTTTCCTAATCCTTCTTAAACCCTTTTTTACCTTAAGCATGTCACACACTAAACCATGCTTAGCCACCTCACCATGGATGGAGACTTCACCACTCCATGGCAGCCGACCCAAGTGACTCTTTTCAGCCCAAAACCGGACCTTGGGTGGTGCACCTAGCCCAAAAGGATGGGTTGACCCAAACCTAGCCAAAATGGCCTCTTCCCCATTCCATTCCAAGCCATCTCCTTTACACATGGCAAGGCCCACTCGACCGCACTAAACCCCAGCCCCGACCCACCTGGACCCGAGGGTGACCCATGCTCGCCGGCCACCGCCCGGGTCGCCGGAAAACTCCATGGCCAAGAGCTCACATGTGAGCCCAAGCTTGGAATTCTCACCCGCCGAGCCGCCCCATCCCTGCGGCCATTGTAGCTGTTCTTCCCTCGACCTAAGCAACTGATCCCAACCATTAAACCCCCCGGGAGAGCCTCCAGCCATGCCTATTTAAACCCCTCACCCTCTCGGCCAAAGGAGGTGCTCGAACAAAAACCTTAAGGAAACTCGCCAAAATCATTCCGCATCACTCTCTACACATAGAGCATTTGATCCCCACCGAATTCCAGCTCCACTTCCTCCAGTCGAGCTCAATTTCGAGCTCAAACTTTAGCCTAAAAACCGGGACACTTCTTCACAGCTGAGCCAATCCCCAAATCGATTGGTCCTACACCTTCACCGGACCAAGAGAAGAAGTTTCCCACCGAAAGCCCCATCTCCGAGCCAACCGGCTTGCTCCAGCCTCCAAGCTTTGTGATCGGCCGTGGTCGAAGTCCAACCTCAGACAATTCACTGCACCGTGAGACTCCATCCGGAGCTTGCTTGGACCCAATCGAAGGTGACACAACTCTCGCATCGAAGCTTCACTTCTCCGAGCAAAGGTATGGACTCCCTCTTCTTCCCGAGCTTCCGGAGATTCTCATTTTAATTTGAGTCAATTTAAATGCATGTTTACCGTATGGATGTGTTCGTCTCTTCAAGACGAATCCATAGAGCATAAGAACACGAAAATCCATCGAGAATCGAGCGAGTTCTTAGGGTTAGAGTGTGGACGGTCACGGGATCGCACCGGCCGTAGACGATGACCGAGAGCCGTTGGATCGCGCGTGTATCGAGCGGACGGTTCGGATTGCGCCGGACCGGGGAATGATACGTGAACCGCGGGTCCCGGACGGCCGACTCGGATGGCGGCGCCCAATCACGGCGCGACACGTACCCCTTCGGAGTCGCCGATGTTTCGCCGGCGCCGCGTGGATAAGTAGATAAATAGGGTATTTAATGTATTTATTAAATATCGAAACTTTAAAAATTCATAACTTTGTGTAGGAAAATCGGAAAAATAAAATAAAAATACCCTCTCGCTCGAGTGAACGTGAGGAGAATAATGTGGAAAATAAATCATTTAATTTCATCAAGTATTTTATTTTTTATAATTTATTTACTCTCTGCATACATTTAATTCTCCATGCATGTATACAATTCACCATGGCATGAGACCATAGGGCTTTGAAGCCTCGAATTTGGGAAAATTCCCCGAATTTTCCAAAGTCGAGGTCATCCCTACGAAGAGTTATTGATTTTTCAAATTCATGTCACTGTTTTGAGTATTTTAATTCCAATAAATAGCATGTTGTGCAATAAATTCTAGGAAAATTTGGTGATGTTCCTTATGACTAGAGAACCCTAGGAAAAATAGGTTTTGAAGTTAGTTCATTTTAGACAACCCTAATCGGCTTAAACACTCAAAATAGGTCTCTAATTAATTAGAGCTAACCATACATCAAATTGACTTCAAATCAATTCTCCATTGACCTTTAGAGTCAGAAGAATCCACCATAAAAATTTGAGGTCAATTGGACTTGGTTAGCCCTATTAATTGGGTTGATTAAGCCATTTAGTCATTTTAAACTTTAAAAATTTATAACTTTCAAAATATCTTTCAAAAATTCACCAAATTGGTTTTAGAACCTCTCTGATATCAGGGGAATTTAAGAAAATTAAAATTTCAATTTTCTAAAAAAGTTGATTTTTAATATTATTTTAATATTTTTAATAATTAAAAAATAATAAAAATCACAAAAATAATTAAATTCACCAAAATGTCACATTTTGAATTTTAATCACTTAGGAACAAACCCCATATTTTTCTTAGGCCTATTTGGTGAGATATTAATTTTTAAAGCCCTAGGGTAATTTTAAAATTAAAAAATGTATTTTCTAGCATTTTCACTAAAATAATTATAATAAATCATAGAAAAATCAGAAAATTGCAAAGTTTGTTTCTCTGATTTCCTTGATATCAGAGAGATTTTTGAAAAACATAAAATTCATTTTTCAACATTTATTTTATTTTTAAATTAATTAACACTCCAGAACTTAAAATATTTATAATAAAAATAATATAATTCAAAAAATCACCAAAATTAGTTCAAGTGGTCCCCTGGTCATTAGGAATGTCCCCTAATTTTCTTAAGGACAGAAACTTTCCCTTGGTCATGTTATTAAATTTTCCTTGGAAATCTCTATTTTCTACCAAAAATAATTATATAAATAAATTAAATACAGAAAAATCACATTTTCTCCTCTCATGTCTTTATTGACATATGAGTGAAGTCAAATAAAAATTTCAAGTTCATTTGAGTTCAATTTAGTGAGTTATGAAATTATTAAGCTTAAAGGGTAAAGTGGTAATTAAATTTTTTTTAATCCTTAATTAAAACTTTAGGTTTAATAAAAAATTAACAAGTAAAATATTTGATCCTAATCTGATTTGGATGATTGAAATTTAATAATTGAAGGGTAGAAACCCATTAAGCATTTTAAAATGATTAAACTTTAATTAAATAATTGATTAAATTTGGAAGAATAATAAAATTGAATTATTAAAATAGGGATATTATTAGGAAGAGATTTATTCTTTAATTTAAAAAAATCCCTAAATTAATCATTTCATTAGTGTTTAATTCCTAATTAAAATGATAATTCAAATTTAAAATATTAAAAGACTTAATCATTAAACTAAAATTAAATTATTGAACTCTTTTAAAATTTTAATTAAAATTAAAATGAATAAAATTGAATTAAAAAAAATTAAATTAAATTAAATTAAATTAAATTAAAAATTAAATTAAATTAAATTAAATTAAATTAAAAATTAAATTAAATTAAATAAATTAAATTAAATTAAATTAAATTAAATTAAATTAAATTAAATCAAATTAAATAAAAAAAATTAATTAAATTAAATCAAATTAATTCAATGTAACATCAAATCAAACTAAATTGAATTAAATTGAATTAAATTAAATTAAATTAAATTAAATTAAATCGAATTAAGTTGAATTAAATAACATCACCTAAGACATAAAGAAATAAGCTCTAAAATAACTCGAACACTATTCCAAATTTAAACCCTTCAATCGAAATTAAGCTAAATCACAAACCATTTGAACACCAATTTACCCTCAAAAGCTTTAGTTATCATAACTCCTAAACAGAATATTAAATGAAATGTTACTTCACTTATGTGACATTCAAATATCCTAGTTCACCTGAGCAAGTTAACAAAACTCGAAAACCTCGGACGATCGATTCATTTACATAATTAAATTCATTTGGACTTAAAACAATCCTAGAAATATCGAAAAGATGTTTAAGATTCTTCTTAAGCACTTCTTCAATATGATAGGATATTTATAAGAACAATTGAACTTAGTTGTTCTTCGATGAAGAAAATCGTCTTCAAACCAAAACACAAGGAACCTAGACGTCATAGGAAATGACTAGCTATAGGATTAGGAACTTGGTAGAAAACCATAACCCTTACCTTAGCTTTACCTAGGAACTTGCTTAAATATTCTAACCGTGTTTTAAGTGCAGCTTGGGATGACGGGAAGACCCTCCGAGTACGCTTTTATTTTATTGCGATTTACTTTACGCGTAATTTATTTAATCGCATCGCACTTATTTTTCTTGTATGATAAACAACGGTTGCATGAAAACCTACACCTTTAGGACTGAAACCAAAACCGAAACCCATAACTAAATTAAAAGACACTACAAGATAAAATTCACCTCCACAACATTTCAAAATATAAGACAACTCAAAATTTAATCACAAACGTAACACAAAACTACAATTACAACCGAATTAAAACGTCCTGTTGGATGATCGGAATACCTCGGATGATGTAACCTACGTGTTGCTAACGGGATTTCCCACGGTCTAAATGAAAGTGTGGAACTCATTCAGTTGAGTTTAGCAAATTCATCTGATGCCGGCAGGATGGAACCGTGGGATCTTAACCGGTGTTATTATAATCAACTTTAAGATTTGTTTTAATTAAAACACAAAAAACACTTGGAAATTAAGACTCCTCTAAACCAAAACACTTTTCTCATCCCCTGATTTATGATTTCTAAAACTAAACCTCTGCAACAACAAGGAGCTCGGAGCATGGTGGGCAAGCACGACCATCGTCGTCAAGCAAAACTCGAACCTACTTCAACAAAACTTTCCTATAATTAAACAACAAAGCCATAGGACTTCGAGGTAGTTTGCCTAGTGCAACATAAATCCTCAACTCTTCGTTAGGCATTTGCATTGCAAATTAAGCCCTAACCGGTCTTAGGATTCCGAGGTCCCTTATATCTTCCAGGCTATTTGTATGATTCTATCATATAAATATAAGCCCTAATTAATTAAAATTGGCAAGATTAAAACATTAAATAAACATTAGGACTTTCCTAAATCCAAGCCAAACAATAGGATAGTTGGGAGATTATCGAAGTTCATTTCGAATCCGTAATTTCTCCTACTTTTCTTCCTTTGAATTCCCAAAATAAAATGTTCCAAACTTGATCCATTCCCTATTGAGATTCAAAAATTCAATTCTTTGAAAGCTTAAACTTTGAAATTCTTGAGAGCGAATTATTGATTATTATCGAGAGTTTTCTTAGGTGATTCCCGTCACTTAAGATGTAATTAACTATAGGGGCTTGCCCTTATAGGGAATTTTAAAGAACCTGAGTAATATAAACCCTGTTTAATGTTTTCATATTAAGCGGGGAATTTGTCGGCTTATAAAATTGGTTCGCGGACCAAACGGATGTCACAAATCTTCTAGTTTATTTAACCGAGCCCCACCATCAAGCAGATGTGTTTATCCTTAGGAATAGATACACGGCTTGTGATGCGGTGCTCGTTTATATAAACTATTCGGGATGTGAGATCGGTTTGATTTCATATCTTAAAATCTTCAAATTTAAAATTATTTTCAAAATCAAATACTACTTTCTAAATTATATCTATATTTAAATTAAATTTAAAATTCGCCGACAACTTCTGTAGGCGACCTCTTTAAAAAAAAAACACAACACTCAACCTAAAAATATGCCGACACACCGGTAATGCATGACCTTGTTGCAGAAGCAACCCCGGAGGATGTCCCGACGGACATCATCCCCGAGGAGCCGAGGTATGCAGGAGAACGTGAAGGGATTGAGCCATATATCCCACGAGACGTCACCGGGCCTCGCCATTTGCAAATTGTACCGAATACGAGCTAGAAAGAATACGGAATGTCCGAAGAAAACTTTTGAATACTTCGAGAGAATCAGAGGCAGGAGGATCAATATACTTGAAGGCCTCGAGCTACATACAGACGTGTTCTCAGAATATGAACAACAACAAATCGTGGACTGCATCCAGGATTTGAAAAAGATGGGCCGAGCAGGTCGCTTAAGAGAAAACACTTACTCAGAACCCCGGAGATGGATGCCAGGAAAGGGGAGAATTACAATACAATGTGGATGCTCCTATAACTTCGCAGAAGACAGGAAAGGAAACCCACCGGGATACTCCGTCATGGCCGAGTGGATCCAATGCCATTAGTCATTAAAAGGATGGTAAAAATAATGATAACATGGGGGGTATTGCCAGCAGATTGCATACCCAACAGTTGCATCATCAATATTTACAAGAAGGGTGTCTGTATACCCCCGCACATAGATCACCACGACTTTGTCAGACCATTCTGCACAGTCTCTTTTCGAACGAGTGTAATATCATGTTCGGATCCGACCTCCGGATAGCGAGCCCGGGTGAGTTCCGAGGGCCGGTAAAGATACCATTACCGGTAGGTTCCGTCATGATACCGAAGGGCAACGGAGCGGATATCGCTAAGCGTTGCATACCGGGAGTACCGATGAAGCGGATCTCGGTTACTTTCGAAGGATGGACGACGAGAAAGCACCTTACCACTTCCAGCCGGACTCGGAGTTAGAGAGCCTCCGGCCTTACGAGCCGTGAGCTACATGGAAAATATCACACCTCCAACGTACATCCATACGGCATCCTTGCCAAGGATGGCTTGGAAGGTGATGTTATCGACCATGTACCTCACTATTCAGACATGGATTTTTGACAGATACCCTTTTGGATGAATCGACAAAGATCATACATAGTCCGTTTTGAGTCTATATGGATTGTATGAGATGTATTCCGGATCGAGTTGTACAATGTATCTTCAAGCATGATTGGAATGAAAGTGACCATGTCACAATTTTGGCCTTCACCTCTTTTGTGCAAATTGACTGGGAAACACCATTAAAAGTTAAATGAACTTCGAACAAAGAACAGAAAAGAAACAAAAAGAATAAAAGAAAACTTTCCTTAAAATCTAAAAAATGATAAACTCCAAATTCACGATAAAATAAAATTTTAATCGATAAAAGACAAACAAAATGACCACAAAATCTCAATCAAATTTCAAATTCAATCTTTCCAAATTTCAAATCAAATCTCAATCAAATTTCAAATTCAATCTTTTCAGATCTCACATCAAACCTCAGTCAAATTCAAACTTACCCTTCCAAATCTGAAGTCCAACCCGTTCTACTCTCTCCCTTGTCCGGGAAGGAAGCGGTCGATTCCATTGACACGGATCGAATCTGATGGCGAGGAATCACATTCAATCCAAACCAGCAACTTTCAATCAATTCTTCTGAATGGGATATGTAACATCTACATATTCCCTCCTAATCTATTTCCTTCCATGAAAGTCTTTTACAACTTTCATGAAATTCTCGAAACACCAAAATTCCACACTTTTCAAGTCAACACTACAAATCGTTGCAAAGTCAATTACCCATCAAAATCAAATTTTTGAGGTTGAGGATTTTACATCCGATACCGCACTGCTTTAGGATTCTTTCCCTATTGCACTGAAATACATCAAAATCAACTTTTTGAGGTTGAGGATTTTACATCCGATACCGCACCGCTTTAGGATTCTTTCCCTATCGTACCGAAATACATTAAAACCAACTTTTCGAGGTTGAGGATTTTACATCCGATACCGCACTCGCTTTAGGATTCTTTCCTATTGCATCGAAATACATCAAAATCAACTTTTTGAGGTTGAGGATTTTACATCCGATACCGCATCGCTTTAGGATTCTTTCCCTATCGCACTCGAAATACATCAAAATCAACTTTTCGAGGTCGAGGATTTTACATCCGATACCGCACCGCTTTAGGATTCTTTCCCTATCGCACCGAAATACATCAAAATCAAATTCTCGAAGTTGAGGATTTTACATCCGAGACTCGCATCGCTTTAGGATTCTTTCCCTATCGCACCGAAATACATCAAAATCAAACTCTTTGGAGTCGAGGATTTTACATCCGAGACCGCACTCGCTTTAGGATTCTTTCCTATCGCACTCGAAATACATCAAAATCAACTTTTTGAGGTCGAGGATTTTACATCCGATACCGCACTCGCTTTAGGATTCTTTCCCTATTGCACCGAAATACATCAAAATCAACTTTTCGAGGTCGAGGATTTTACATCCGAGCATCGCACTCGCTTTAGGATTCTTTTCCTATCGTACCGAAATACATCAAAATCAACTTTTTCGAAGTCGAGGATTTTACATCCGAGACCGCACTCGCTTTAGGATTCTTTCCCTATTGCATCGAAATGCATCAAAATCAAATTCTCGAGGTCGAGGATTTTATATCCAATACCGCATTGCTTTAGATTCTCTTCCTATTGCAATGAAGCACACCAAATTAAGCTCTTGAGGTTAAGGATTTTACATCCAATACCACATTGCTCTGAGATCTCTCCTCATTGTAATGATTCAATCCAATCAATTCAATTTTCTTTTGAGGTCGAGGATGTTACATCTAAAACCGCAAAATTTCAATTCAAATCAAATCCCTTCAAAATTAATCTTAACAAAACTTCAATCTAAATTGAAACTCGAGTCGAAATCCGAATTCACACATCAAAACTTAAACTCGAAACAAAATTTAAATCGAAATTTTCCCGGATCTTGTGATTTGGAATTCACCTCTTTTCCTTTCCCTGCCGAGAGTTCGGGAATCTCCAGTCTTAGAGATATACTTGACACTCCCTGACGGAAACTCTTCCACTTCGTCCTAAGTTTGTCACTTGGACATCTGTGATTGGTTTTGTTCATCTTTTCGGTCAACGCCAATACGCGTGGTGTGCTCCGTCAGCTCACCACACCTATTGGGGGTCCATTTGTTAACCTCATTTTTGATGAGGTCTTCTCTTCTTCTCTTTAGTACTTAGGATCTAGCCTTAGGCTTTTCCTTTGACTATCTTAGAGGACTAGAATCGGGATCCACCATCTAGAATTTCAAACCACTTCTTAACTCCCCGCAAACTCCACAAACTTGATCGTAGACCCCTAATCACCTAGAGGGTTGAAATCAAGTGTGGAAGTTTAAAGGATGAGTTCCTATAGGACTCTTTGGCCTTAGGATCGCCTCAGCTGGCTCGGTCCAGTGAAGGGGCCGACTTACACACACACTACACTCATACACTACACTTCCATACACCTCCTAAAACCACACCTATACCTAACTTGACCTCCTGACTCATGTAAGTGATTCACAATGGATGGTCCTTAACCCCTAAGCCCTTGGCTAAGAGGGTTAGGAACAACATAGTGGGTGCCTCAAATGAGTCCCTTCATGGCTCATGTGGGTTTGATATGGCTTCATGGCTCAACCAAAATGATTTTATTCCACTTATATTCACCCAATCTTCAATTTTCTAAAATTTCAATTTTTGACCCCGGACCCTACACCCGCCTAACCTACCCAAACCCTTGAAACCACCCAAAATTTGCAAAATCAACTAAATTACCCAAAATTCCTCAAAATCAATCCTAAACATTCCCACATCACTCAAATTGATCATTCATAGCCAAAAATACCAAAAATTCCAAAAATACCTCCCAATACCCTCCAAATACCCAAAATACCCCTCTTAGCCCAAAAATCCAAAAATTCAGAAAATTCCCAGAAAATTCCAGAAAATTCCAAATATTCCCAATTTCATTTTGTTCAACTACACCATGGGCCAATTTTGTCAATTTACCCCACTTTTATCAAAACTCCCAATTTGACCCATTTTAACCCAAAGTGAACCCAATGTCAAACCTAACCTACCCAATTGACCCAAATTCTGGTCCAATTCAATTCTAAACTTCAATTTAACATCCCCAACACCAATTTAGACCAAATCCAAGCCCAATTTGATTGGCATTGGGATCCAATTTCACTTTTGGCCTTAAAGCCCAATTTAGACCCATGACCCAAACTTAGCCCAAACTCACCCAATTCAACTCCAATTAACCCCTAATCTTTTCTAAACCTTCCTTAACATTCCCATAAACAAAACACTAACATGATTTGCCCAAAATTTAGACCCAAACCCCACTCAAAATTCAACCCAAAATCAAAAAGCCCACTTTCCTAAACCATTTTAAAAGCCCATCTAAAACCATTTCAATAAGCCCAAATCATCCTAAAGCCCACATGACATTTCCCCTCATCATACTTTCAATTAAACTCAATACCTAAGTCCTAAAATCATCATTAAGCCATTCCAAATCAAGCTTCATGAAAATTCTCCACCAAAATACCAAAATTCCTAAATTCTATTTCCATGAAATTGACTAAACTTTTCCCAAGCCAAATGGAGCCAAATGCAAGCCATGAACAAGCCACATGAAGCCATGGAAGGTTTGACATGTGATCAAGCCATTAATGGCAAAAGGAGGAGCCTCTTTTAAGCCCCCTTAAAAAGGTTTTAACCCTTTTAATGCTTCACCTTAATCCATGATTAATCAAAATATTCATGGATGGTGACCTCTCCACCCTTTTCTAGCTGATTCACCTGATCCTCCCTCAGCCCAAATCAACCATGGGGAGGTGAACCAAGCCCATTTTCAATGGGTTGACCAAACCAAGTGCAAAAGAAGCCACCTCCTAATGCCATTTTGATCCAACCACTTTACACATGTAAGGCTTCAATTGAATTCACTAACTTCAACCCCGACCTCCCCGGCCTCGAGGGTGACCCTCGCCTGCCGGCCAGCCACCCGGGCCGCCGGAAAACGCCATGGCCGAGACATGGGGAGGAGCCAAACCTTGGAATTCCACCTTCGTCGAGCCGCCCCATGCCCAATGGCCACCATAGCTGTTCTTCCCATGCCCAGAGCAGCTAATCCCAACCCTTGGCCATCCCTGTGAGGCTCTCCAGCCACCTCTATTTAAACCCGACCCCCTCACGGCCATGGAAGAGAGTTGCAAAAACCTTGCCGAAACTCTGCCAAAATTGTTCCAAACCCTACTCCACACTTAGAGCAGTTGATCCCCAGTGTCAATTTGCCCTAATCCCCACTGACAGAATCCAATTTCTCAACTGAAATTTCACCCAAAAACCAGGACATCTCCTCACAGTGAGCCAATTCCCAAATTGATTGGTCCTACACCTTCACTGGACCAAGGAAGAAGTTTCCCACCGAAAGCCCCATCTCCATGCCACCCGGTTGCTCCGACCTCCAAGCTTTGTGATCGGCTGTGGTCACTTTCATAGCTAGACAATTCACCGGGCCGAGGGACTTCATCCGGAGCTTACTTGGACCCGATCGAAGGTGACACAACTCTCAGATCGAAGCTTCACTTCTCTGAGCAAAGGTATGGACTCCCTCTTCTTCCCGAGCTTCCAGAGATTCTCATTTTAATTTGAGTCAATTTAAATGCATGTTTACCGTATGGATGTGTTCGTCTCTTCAAGACGAATCCATAGAGCATAAGAACACGAAAATCCATGGAGAATCGAGTGAGTTCTTAGGGTTAGAGTGTGGACGGTCACGGGATCGCACCGGCCGTAGACGATGACCGAGAACCGTCGGATCGCGCGTGTATCGGATGGACGGCTTGGATTGCGTCGGACCAGGCGGATGGTGCGTGAACCGCGGGGCCCCGGCAGCCGAGTCGGATGGCGGCGTCGAATGGGAGCGCGCCGCGAGGTCGTTCGGAGATGCCGAGGATGACGAGGCGCCGCGTGGATAAGTAGGAAATTAGGGATTTTTCGATTTATTTAAATACCGTAACTTTAAAAATCCATATCTTTGTGTAGAAAAATCCTAAAAATAAAATAAAAATACCCTCTTGCTCGAGTGAACGAGAGGAGAATAATGTGGAAAAGAAATTAATTAATTTTGTCTAGTATTTTATTTTTAATTAATTATTTACTCCCTGCACATTTTCAATTCTCCATGCATTCATACAATTCACCATGGCATGAGATCATAGGAGCTTTTGAAGCCTCGAACTTGGGAACATTCCCTGAATTTTCCAAGGTCGGAGGCCACCCTCGTGAAAAGTTATTGATTTTTCAAATGCATGTTGCTGTTTTAAGTATTTTAATTCCAAAAATTAGCATGTTGTGAAATAAATTCTAGGAAAATTTGGTTATGTTCCTTATGACCAGAGAACCCTAGGAAAAATAGGACTTGGGTTAATTCACTTAGGATAACCCTAATTGGCTTAAACATCCAAAATAGACCCCTAATTAATTAGAGTTGACCATAGATCAAATTGACTTGAAATCAATTCTCCACTGACCTTTAGGATCAGAGGAACCCACCATAAAAGTTTGAAGTCAATTGGACTTGGTTAGCCCTACTAGATGGGTTGATTAAGCCATTTAGTCATCTTAAACTTTAAAAATTCATAACTTTCAAAATACCTTTCAAAAATTCACCAAATTGGTTTTGGAGCCTCTCTGATATCAGGGGAATTTAAGAAAATTAAAATTTCAATTTTCTAAAAAAGTTAATTTTTTAGTATTATTTTAATATTTTAATAATTAAAAAATAATAAAAATCACAAAAATAATAAAATTCACCAAAATGTCATATTTTGAAATTTAATCACTTAGGAACAAACCCCATATTTCTCTTAGGTCTATTTAATGAGATATTAAATTTTAAAGCCTTAGGGTAATTTTAAAAATTAAAAAATGTATTTTCTAGCATTTTCATTAAAATAATTATAATAAATCAAAGAAAAATCAGAAAATTGTAAAATTTGGTTCTCTGGAATCCTTGATATCAGAGAGAATTTTAAAAAATTATAAAATTCATTTTTCAACTTATATTTTATTTTTAAATTAATTAATACTCCAGAACTTAAAATAATTCTAATAAATAAAATATAATTCAAAAAATCACAAAAATTGGTCCAAGTGGTCCTCTGGTCATTAGGAATGTCCCATAATTTTCTTAAGGACAGAAATTTTCCCTTGGTCATATTATTAAATTTTCCTTGGAAATCCTTATTTTCCACCAAAAATAATTATATAAATAAATTAAATGCAGAAAAATCACATTTTCTCCTCTAAAGTCTTTATTGACATATGAGTGAAGTAACATAAAAATTTCAAGTTCATTTGAGCTCAATTTAGTGAGTTATGAAATTATTAGAGCTTGAAGGCGAAAATGGTAATTAAAATCTTAACCCTTTAATTAAGACTTTAGGCTTAATGAAATTAATAGGCAAAATATTTGATTTTACCTTGATTTGGATGATTGAAATTTAGATAATTAAAGGGTAGGAACCTACTAAACAATTTAAAATAATTGAAATAAACCTTAATTAAATAATTATTTAAATTTGGAAGAATAATAAAATTGGAATTATTAAAATAGGGATATTATTAGGAGGAGATTTATTCTTTAATTTAAAAATCCCTAAATTAATCATCCCAATAATATTTAATTCCTAATTAAAATGATAATCCAAGTTTAAGATTTAAAATGCTAAAAGACTTAATCATTAAATTAAATTAAAGTTAAATTATTTAAAACAAATTCCTTTAAAATTAAAAATTAAATTAAAAATTAAGAATTAAATTAAAATAAATTAAACTAAATTAAATTAAATTAAATTAAATTATATTATATTATATTATATTATATTAAATTAAATTAAATTAAATTAAATTAAATTAAATTAAATTATATTATATTATATTATATTATATTATATTATATTATATTAAATTAAATTAAATTAAATTAAATTAAATTAAAAGTAAATTAATTTAAATTAAATTAAATTAAATTAAATTAAACTAAATCATATTACATTAAATTAACTTAAGTTAAATTAATTTAAATTAAACCACATTAAATTAAATTAAGTTAAATTAAATTAAATTAAGTTAAATTTAAAGACATGAAGAATTCAAAAATAAATCTAAAATAACTTGAACACTATTCCAAACTTAAATCATTAATTTGAACTTAAATTTGAATCACAAATCATTAAATATCATTTTGCCCTTAGGAGTTTTTACTATTATAACTCCTAAATGGAGTATCAAGTGAAATGACACTTCACTCATAAGGATATTCAAACATCCCAATTTACTAAGCAAGAAATAAAACTTAACTCGAACACCCTGGATGATTAATTCACTTGAACAATAGAATTCATTTGGACTTAGGACAATTCCCGAAATATTGAAAAGATGTTTAAGATTCGTCTTAAACACTTCCTCAATATGATGGAATGTCCTTAAGAACAAATCGAGCTTAGTTGTTCTTTGGTGAAGAAAATCATCCTTAAAACCGAAATCGAAGACCTGGACGTCATAGGAGATGACTAGCTATAGGATTAGGAACTTGGTAGAAAACCATAACCTTTCCCTTAGCTTTTACCCAGAACTTACTTTAAATGCTTAAATATTCTAATCGTGTTTTAAGTGCAGCTTGGGATGACGGGAAGGCCCTCCGGTACGCTTTTATTTTATTGCGATTTACTCTATCGCAACTTATTTAATCGCATCGCACTTATTTTTCTTGCATGATAAACAACAGTTGCATGAAAACCTACACCTTTAGGACGTAAACCAAAACCGAAACTCATAACTAAATTAAAAGACACTACAAGATAAAATTCACCGCCACAACATTCAAAATATAAAACAACTCAAAATTTAATCACAAAACGTAACAACAAAACTACAAATACAACTAAATTAAAACGTCTCATTGAATGATCGGGAATACCTCGGATGATGTAACCCACGTGTTGCTAACGGGATTTCCCACGGTCTAAATGAAAGTGCGGAACTCATTTAGTTGAGTTTAGCAAATTCATCTGGACTAAGTGAATTCGATGAAAATAACGGTGTCGGGATGACGGAACCGTGGGATCTTAATCGGTTCTGTTTAATCAATTTTAAGATTTGTTTTAATTAAAACATAAAAAAACACTTGGAAATTAAGACTTTCTTTAAACCAGAACACTTCTCTCATCTCCTTATTTATGATTTCTAAAACTAAACCTCTGCAACAACAAGGAGCTCGGAGCATGGTGGGCAGCACGGCCATCGTCGTCACAAGAACTGAAATCTACATCAGCAAAACTTTCTTAGAATTAAATAACCAAGCCATGGGACTTCGAGGTAGTTTGCTAGGGCAACATAAATCCTCAACTCTTCGTTAGGCATTTGCATGATCATATCATGTAAATTAAGCCCTAACCGGTCTTAGGATTTCGAGGTAGTCGTCCGATACGATATAAACCCTCACATCTTCGAGGCTATTTGTATGATTTTATCATACGAATATAAGTCCTAACTAATTAAAATCGGCAGGATCAAAATACTAAATAAACATTATGACCTTCCTAAATTCAAGCCAAACAATAGGATAGTCGGGAAATTACCGTAGTTCGCTTTGGATCCGTGATTTCTCCTACCCTTCTTCCTTTCGGACTCCTAAAATAAAATGTTCTAAATTTGATCCATTCCCTATCGAAATTCCAAAATTCAATCCCTTGAAAACTTAAACTTTGAAATTCTTGAGAGCGAACTACCGATTATTATCGAGAGTTTTCTTAGGTGATTGCCGTCACTTAAGATGTAATTAACTATAGGGGCTTGCCCTTATAGTGAACTTTAAGAACCTGCAGTAATATAAACCCCGCTTAATTTATTTATATTAAGCTGTGGGAACTCTGTCGGCTTATAAAATTGGTTCGCAGACCAAACGGATGTCACAAATCTTCTAGTTTATTTAATATAGCCCCATCATTAAACAATGTATCTATTCTTCGGGATAGGTACATGGTTTCATGATGTGATGCTCGTTTATATAAACTATTCGGGATGTGAGATCAGCTTGATTTCATATCTTAAAATTTTCAAATTTAAAATTATTTTCAAAATCAAATACTACTTTTCAAATTATTTATTTAAATTAAATTAAAATTCGCCGACAATTTCTGTAGGCGACCCCTTTTTTCAAAATAAAACACATAACCTAAAAATATGCCGACACTCTCAAAAACTTAGTATAATCCTTATGCATAGTCCAAGCTTTTAAAAAACTAAAATGATAAGTATGACTAGAAGAAGGATTGATAATGTTCAGAATAATAGGAGCATGATCAGAAGCATCAATAGCAAGATGAAGAACCCGGTAATGGTCGAAAGACCTCAACCAAAGAGAATTATCAACAAAACGATCCAAGTCTCTCAAAAGTACGTCTTCTATACCAGGTAAAGGGGTTACCTTTATAGCCCATATCATAAAGACCTGCCTTTAAAAAAACATTATTAAAACAATCCATAAGATTAAGATTAGGAGCAATACCACCTTTTTTTTCAGTTGGAGAAGAAACCATATTGAAATCGCCTCCCATAAACCATTTTTCATTCTCGGATTAAGAGTGGAAAAAAGATGCCAAAGATCTAACTTATCCTGCTTCAAACAACTAGCATAGACTAAGGTAAAAGAAAAGAGTCATTATCACAATGAATTCTAGCAGGTAAGAATTGATTGTGATTGATAAGAATCTCAACATCTAAGCAATGCTTCCAAAAAAACCAAATTTTATTATTGTTATTAGTGAAAGAATTATAAGAGCTAAATTTCTTCAAATAGACATCATTATTAGCAGTAGCAACTAAAGGTTCCAGAATACCAAAGAATAAGAACTTATAAGTACGAATTAAATTCTTTAAACGATTAGATGCATTGTTTTTTGCAATACCCCTAATATTCCAAACCATTGAATTAAGCTTCATGATCTTGATTAACCTTTCCAACCTCTTGTAACCCAGCAACTTGATCTTTCAATTGTGAAGATCTATGATGGCATCAATTTTTGATGTTGCAAGTGTTGAATGTCCGCTCGAGCGCTATGGAACCTTGCTTGAAGCATGTGTTGTCTCTCGTAGCGCGAGACATTCACTTCAGACCTTTCGGCACGTGTTGAGGGGCACGTAGCTAGGGTCATTTCTCTAGGTTTTGGCTTTCTCTTAGACGAAGGCCGGTCGGCATATCACACCTCGGATAGTTTCAGTTGGGCCAACATATATTACTCGCCGCGTCACGCAAATTGACTCAAATTTGGTCCGCCTACCGGCGAGCTCGTTCAGATAACCCCGAACGACGAAATAGACCACGCGAGCGTATCCGGAACGTCGATATTATCTAGAAAGGACATCCGCTTCGCCGCAAGCGTCGTACACGGCTTAAAATATGTGAAT
>JAKZJZ010001960.1:0-22124 GCA_022702705.1 Papilionanthe hookeriana x Papilionanthe teres
TTCTTATGTTTTCACTATTATTTATAATTTTAAACCAAGTTGTGATTGCATTTTCTCCATGAATTATGAGTAGTTTTTTTATCTTTTTCCATTAAGTGATGAAGTAATTAAGTTATGGAAGTATGTTGTGTTAAGTATAGTATTTAAATGCTGAATGAAGTTGTGATGATTCAAAACCTTGGAATTTATTTACTTCTTGATTTGGCCAATGAAAATGTTTAAATTTGTTGTGAGAACATGTAAGATCCAATGCAGTATTGTCTCAGTCAACAATTGGAAAGAATCACATGAGATTGTGTGGTTGAGAATGTAATCCATATGATTGAGTGCAAATAAATAGGGAGATATACTTTGATAGTTGTATAATTAGAAGACTTTAGAGTGACAAACTAAAGCACCCAATTTGATTTATTATTTTATGTTTTAATATGAGATGTTAGCTTCCAGGTGGAGGGAATCGAGGAAACTCTAGAGTGAGAGCTAGTATCATTCTTGCCTAACCCGTCTTCAAGATTTTTAAAACAGTGAATTAACTTATGTTCTTTATAGCATCTCTAGTAAGGGTAAAGAGTATAATTGATCCTATTTGGCACAACACATTTTAGATTTTTCAACAATAAATATTATCCATAACTTATTACTGATTCATAAAAAGGAAAAAGATATTTTATTTGCATAAGTTTTCATCTTACAAAAGTTTAGTTAAAGTAGTTGCTTACTTTCATTTCAAATTATAAAATTAACAAAATTTTTCGAATTATATTTTCTAAAATATTATCTATTGTTTAATTAAAATCTTTTCTAAAAGTAAAAATTTAATTTTTTTTTCTAAATCAAAAAATATTTTCTTTATTAATCACTTTCCCTATGGGTTCGATATCTCGGGGCTTAATCAGAAAGTCCTATATTATTTGATAAACGATACATATACTTGTGTAGTATCTATATTATAATATATATATATATATATATATATATATATATATATATATATATATATATATATATATATAAGGAGATCCTCTCTCCCCTACCATTTTTATCCTTGCCTTTGACTACTTATCCAGATTATTGGATTTTGTTTTCACCCAAGCACCAAGTTCAGCTTACCATCACAGGTCCAATTTCATTGTAAGCCATTTATCTTATGCTGATGATATCATTATCTTTTCTAAGGCCTCTAAAGTGGCTATTAAAAATGTAATGAAAACACTAGCTCACTTTAAGGAGGCTTCTGGTTTGGAGCTTAATCTTCAGAAATGTAATTTCTGCCCTAGTTCTAATGTTAGTCTTATGATGAGAACCTGGATTGCTGAGTACACAGGCTTTCAGGCTGCTACTTTGCCTATCAGCTACCTGGGAGTACATTTGATTAAGGGAAGATCAAGACAAACTCATTTTCAAGAAATTACTGAGAAAATCAAAGCTCAAATTTCTGGGTGGTCTAATTCTTTTTGTCAAATGGGGGGAGGCTAACTTTACTGAAAAGCATTTTAACTGCCCTTCCCTCTTATGCTCTACAGATGTTTATAATGAAAAAGAGCACACAAACAAGCATTGGCAGAATCTTCAACAAATTTCTTTGGGCTGGTCAACATAGGCAGATCCATTGGTCATCCTGGAAACAACTTTGCAAACCCCTTCAGGCTGGGGGGCTGGGGTTTAAAAGCTTTGAACAGCTTAGCTTCATAAATTTATGTAAATTGTGGATTAGATTCAGGGCTAATGATACCATTTGGTCTTAGTATATGCATGGTAAATACTGCAGAAAGGATCACCCTTCTCTAGTGGTGCCCAAACTGGGGGACTCTAGATTATGGAAGGAATTGCTGAAGGTCAAAGTTAAGGCTGAACAGACCTTTATCTGGGAGCTGGGAGAGGGCCAAATCAACTTTTGGCTTGATAATTGGGTGTGGGGAGGGGAGAAAATCACTTGCCCACAAACTGTTGATGGACCTTGCATATCTAAATGCTATGTTAATAACTTTTGGTCTGAAAACCAATGAAATTGCAGAATTCTGAGAAATATCTTAAACTCTGACCAACTACAGCAGGTTCTCTTGACTCCCTTTCATCCTGAAAAAAGAGATAAGATTATCACCAAACAGCAACTTCATCAAAAGCTGGGGACATTTATTTTTCAGAAATTTTATTCTTGGGATCACATCGAGTGGGGACTGAGTCGTGGAGCAAGTCGCTTGTCTCCATCCATGTCCTTCTTTTGCTGGAGACTAAGACATTTGCTACTTCCTACCGATGATATCCTCAAATTAAAGGGAATTAGAGGGCCTTCCTGTCATCGATTATGTATGCGGGAGGAAGAATCTGGGATCATTTGTTCTTTAGGTGTACATTCTCTCAAGAGGTCTGGACTCATGTTATAAGCAGGATTCAGGTGGATACTTTGCAATTAAGTTGGTTGGACCTTTTGATGTGTTGGGGGGACTGGCATAAGGTGAATCTCCTGGTGGTTCCTTGTGTTGTGGCCTGGTTTATCTGGATGGGCAGAAATAAGGTTAGGTTTGAGGGGTGTTCTGCCCCTGCTTCCCTTGTTGCTGCTCATTGCTTATCCTACCTTAAGAAACTCACTAAATATCACAAATTCACTGATATCTGCCAAGTAGGTTCTGAATTTTCCTCCCCCTTTTCTCTGGTTGCTGGTTGGTCCCCTCCCCCTTCCCCTTGGATCAAAGTGAATACTGATGGTAGCTATAAAACCCAGCAGGCTGGGATTGGTGGCATGTTTAGAAATGGGATGGGACAATGTTTATTATTCTTCTACTCTCCTATTGAGCTTGTGATGCTCTTGAGGCTGAAATGGTGGCCATCTTTTGGGCACTTAATATTGCCAGGATCTGTGAGGTGAGATTACTAATGGTAGAATCGGACTCTTCTAATTGCATTAGCTTCCTGCAAGGGACTGAAGTTGCTCCATGGTACATTCAGAGATGGCTGACTAGAGTGAAGGGAGTGGTTGAGAGTATAAATGTAATGTTTTCATATATACGTAGGAAGGGTAATACTCCTGCACACTGGCTTGCATCTCAGGGTTATTGTAAAAGGGAAATTTTGGTAGAAACTACACCTCCCCCTTCCCTTGCAGTTTTGTTGCATGGTGATAGGATAGGCCTTCCTTTTGTAAGAACACAGCTGTACTGATGATGGTGATTAATATACTACTTGCCTGTTTGGCAAGTCTTTTGAAAATATATATATATATATATATATATATATATATATATATATATCGTAAGCATAATTATTGGTGGATCAAGTTTTTGATGTCATTGTCGGAGAAAGAAATTAATAAAGAAATAAAATTTTAAGAACAAATAATTTTTACTTTTTAAAGTTTTATTTAAACTTGTTATTTTTTTTAGGAAGTTGTTATTTTTGTTGTGTAATTTTATTTTATTATGTTTATAATTGTGTATGTGTAGTTCAGGTTCTGATGGACATGTGCTTTACGATTCTGAATTAGAAAAAACTATAAGCAGAATAAAAAAAATTTAAAATACAGAAAAAGACAATAATATTTAAGAAATGGCAAATGAAAATAATAAAAATACTGAAATCCATCAATATTTTAGACCTTTAAGAGATTATGCTAACCCTTCAGTAGATGAATTTCATGGTAGTATTCAAATTCTTATTGTAGTGGCTAATTCATTTGAACTTAAACCTGCTATTATCCAAATTGTATCTTATAATTAGTTTTGGGGAGCACCAACTGAAGATCCAAATTTGCATGTTGCCATGGTGTTTAGGATGATGCTATTAGACTTAGACTTTTTTCTTTTTCATTAAGATTAATGTTAAGTTATGGTTAAATTCCTTATCACCTCAATCTAACAGAACTTGGTGTGATTTAGTGCAAAAATTTCTTGCAAAATATTTTTTGCCATCAAAGACTGCTAAGCTTAGAAATGACATTATATATTTTTGCCAGTTTGAAGGGGAATCCATTTATGAAGTGTAAGTACATTTTAAAGATCTCCAAAGAAAGTGTCCACATCATTCAATACCAAATTGGTTAATAATTCAAACTTTTTATGACTGATTAGTTGGATCTCTTAGATCCATTATTGATGCTGCTGCTGGTGGTTCATTGATGTCTAAACAGTTTAATGATGCTTATGCTTTAATTGAAGAAATGGCTACAAATAATTATCAATGGCCTTCTAAGAGGGTAAATCTTAAAAAGGTAGCCAGTATTCATGAATCTAATGCTTTTGCAATGCTAACAAACTAAGTGGCTACAATATCAAGGAAGATAGACGAATTTGGAATGAATTTTTCTCAACTAATTTCAATGATTGAAGAAAAGTCATTAGCACAAATGTTAGATTCTCAAACATCTTTTGAAACTTTTAATACCATAAATAAGCCTAATAACCTATATTCCAATTATTATAACCTAGGTTGGAAGAATCATCCAAACTTTAACTGGAATACCAATAATCGGGGTTGCAGTACTCAACAATGAGGGAATAATCAAGTAAACCCATTAAGGAATTGGAACATTTAAGAGAATAGTAATTATAGACTTACTTATCCTCAAGGTTTTAACAGTGCTTCACAATTTAAGGAAAAGAAGTTTTCTATAGTGGTTTTACAAATGGGAAATCAATTTCAAATTCAAGGAGCTATAATTAGAAATATTGAGAATCAATTGGGACAAATAGCCAATTCATTAAGTAATAGATAGTGCATGAGTTAGTTACATTCACTGTATTCCTAAGAAAAGAGGAGTAACTGTATCTGTTAATGAGAAGAATTAATTAATACCAACAAGGCAAGTTACATAGTGGTGAATATGCATTGATTATAGAAAATTAAATCATGCCACCAGGAAAGATCATTTTCCACTTCCCTTTCTTGATCAAATGTTGAATAGACTAGCTGGGCATAAATACTTTTATTTTCTGGATGGATATACTAGTTATCACAAAATAAAAATTGCTCCTGATGATCAAGAGAAAATAAAGTTTACCAGTTCTTATGGTACATTTTCTTTTAGAAGAATGCCCTTTAGTTTATGTAATGCCCCTGCTACATTTCAAAGATGCATGATGGTAATTTTCTATGATTTAATTGAAAAAGAAATTGAAGTATTTATGGATGATTTTTTAGTGTTTGGAATTTCATCTAAATCATGTTTAGAACATTTATCAAAGGTTCTTAAATGCTACAAAGAAACAAATTTAGTCCTTAATTGAGAAAAATGTCAATTTATGGTAGCAGGAGGAATTATTTTGGGACATCAGATTTCCGAAAAAGGTATGGAAGTAGACCCTGCAAAAAGTTAAGTGATCGCTAATTTAACTGGCTCAACAAATGTAAGAATTATTAGGAGTTTTTTGGAACATGCTGGATTCTACAAGTGTTAAATTAAAGATTTTTTCAAAAATTGGTAAGCCTCTATGCATGTTATTGGAAAAAAAATGTTATTTTACATTTTAATGGAGACTGCCTAAAAGCTTTTGAATTATTCAAATTAAAATTAATCACTGCATCAGTTATTGTATCACCAGATTGGAAAAAACCTTTTGAATTAATGTTTGATGAAAGTGATTATGCTATTGGAGCTGTTTTAGGACAAAAACATGATAAAATTTTAAAGTAATCTACTATGTAAGTAAAACTCTGAATGAAGCTTGACCCAAAGAAAACATGTTAAGATTTTGATGCCTATTTTATATTGATTTTGATGATATTGCACTTTAAAGAACGGTATTTTTGATGTTTTTCTGCAGATGTGTTGATTTAAGAACATTGGAGCGAAAATATGCAAAAAAGAGCGAATTTGGAGCAAAAATGACCAAAATTATGAAAATGTGATCTAGGGCGCCAACGGCGAGGTCGACGGTGCCGACGACATGTTTTTCTCGAGAGTTCAAAATATATTACAAGGGAGCCCGCCGATGGCCAGGATCGAGGCCACTGACAGTGGGGCTTATGTAGAAGGGTCCAAGGCTAAGTATTCCAGAAGGCCGCAAACTGTGAGCTCGAGGCCGCCGATGGTGGGATCGACGGTTCTTTCACGATGTGCTTTGAATGTGGACGATTTTTGAAGGGATGCTTGGAAAACTCTTGGAAACTCTTTAACTATTTTAAAATGAACAATTTGGGGCCGAAAAAGGGGTCCACTAATGTCCATTTGTGCCCACCACGTGTCCATCTAATCCATTAGAGAGTCAAGTGTGTGAGTCTAGTGAGTCCATATAAATTTTCTAGAGTGTTAATTAGTGAGTTCAGATAGTGAAATTTGTGAGGAATTCTTCGAGAGATTGTAAGAGTGGAAGGGAAGTAAGAGATCTCTTCTTCATTACCATTTCGAAGGAGAATTCTGCATACTGTAAAGAAAGGAAGAGATTCAGAGGAACTTCAAGGAGTTTAATTGAGGAGTAATTTAAGATAAGTTGTATTTGTTTATTTTAGTTTATAGAACTTTGCTTTTATATATGAAATCCAAGTTTTATCGTATCCTCTCCATGAAATCTGAGTAATTTTTCTGTCTTTCTCCTTGTTTTGATATTTTGTGAAATGGAAAATTGAATTATTGTTCCAAGAAAAGTTTAAAGAAGTTGTGATAATCTTTTACTTAAATCATAATTTACTTTCAATCTGGTCAATTGATTAGTTAAAATATGTTGAGTTTAACAACTATAGTAAAGATTACATCCGAGATTCAGGGAGGTCAATGTCCTTGGAAGTAGGGTGCAAATAAATAGGGAAATAATATTCATCGGGCGTAAAATTGGAGATTTTAGAGTGACAGGCTAAAATCCTCAATTTGGTTCTATAGTTTGGGTGTTGAAGTGTAGATGTTAGCCGGTATCCTCCCAGCTTAGCCGCAGATTCAGTAACCAAGCATAGGATTAGTCAATGTTCTTTATGCCTGGACCAAAGGGTAAAGAATAGGTATGCTTCTATTTGGCACAACACCATTTTAAACTAATTCAAATTATCCATTCACTTAAATTTCTTAACAAAGGAGAAGGATTGTTGCTTATATATTTGAACTTAACTTTATTAGTAGAATTAGTTATCTGTTAGCAGAACTAGTTTATTAAAACTTAATATTATTATCGACTGCATATTAGTGACAGATAAGTAATTTCAATTTCCTAGTTGTGATTTTGAATTGATTTCTATAATCCTAATATGTAGCCTCTAAAATATTCCTTGTGAGATCGATATCCAGGACTCCATTAGAGCCCTGTATTACTTGAGTGATATGTATACTTGTGTTGAGCAGTAACTCTGCGATTAAAGAATATATTATATACTTGTTACAAAAAATTAAAAATACTCTAAGCACGGCAGAGGCGGTTCAAGTTTTTGGCGTTGTTGCTGGGGAATATAACATAATTAGAGTAATGTACAATTTAGGACTGTTAGAAAACTTTAAATAGAATTGCAACTTATTTAGTTAACTGTTTTCTGTGTACTGATTTCGATTGTATGCTTAAAATTTGGATATGAAAATCTTATACCTTACGATTCAGATTTAGAACACACTGTTAGGAGAATTAGAAAACTGAGAAAAGAAGCTAGAAATTCTGAAACAATGGAAAACAAAGTAAACAACTAAAGAATAGAAATTGAACATCAATCTAGACCACTAAGAGATTACGCTAACCCTACATTAGATGAAATTCACTTAACTATACAAAATCCTGATGTAGCTGCTAATTCATTTGAGCTTAAACCTGCAATTATCTAAATGGTACAAAACATTCAATTCGGTGGAACTTCAAATGAAGATCCTAACTTACATCTTGCAAGTTTCTTTAAACTTTGTGCTACTTTTAAATATGACAGAGTGTCTGATGATGCTGTAAGACTTAGACTTTTTTCCTTTTTCACTAAGGGATAAGGCTAAGGCTTGGTTAAATTCGTTAGCACCTGGATCTATTAGAACTTTGGGAGAACTTTCACAAAAATCCTTATCGAAATATTTTCCACCATCTAAGACTGTTAAGCATAGAAACGATATCACATCTTTCAGTCAGTATGAGGGAGAATCGATATATGAGTCTTAGGAAAGATTTAAAGAACTTCTTAGAAGATGCCCACATCATGCTTTAACAGATTGGTTAATTATTCAAACTTTTTATAATGAATTAGTAGGATCTCTTCGATCTATCATTAACGCTGCTGCTGGTGGATCACTAATGTCTAAACCTTTTGATGAAGCCTATGCTTTAATAGAAGAAATGGCTACAAATAATTTTCAATGGCCTGCTAAAAGGGTAAATCCTAAGAGAGTAGCCAGTATTCATGATTCAAATGCTTTAACTATGATAGTTTCTCAAATTGCTGCTCTTTCAAAGAAAATAGATCAATACATAATGAATCATCCTTAAACACCTCCAGTGTTAGAAGAATATTCGTTAGGACAAATTGTAAATGCCCAGTCTTCATATGAAACTAGAAATTTAATTTTAATAATAGACAAAATAACCCTTATTCAAGACTATTATAATCCAAGTTGGAAGAATCATCCAAATTTTAATTGGAATAACCAAGGTAATGCTAATTCTGTTAATCCTCGGTGGGGGAATAATCCTGTAAACCCATCAGGAAATATAAACAACCAGGGTAATTCCAATTATAGACCTTCTAATCCACCAGGTTTTTATAATAATTCACAATTCAAGGAGAAGAAGTTATCTATGGAAGAATTACTTTTGAATATGGGTAATAAATTACAATGTCAAGGAGCTGCTATTAAAAACATAAAAACCAATTAGGGAAAATTGCTACTGCACTGAGTAATAGATCTGTTGGAACTTTCTCTAGCAATGTTGAAGTAAATCCTAAAGATCAAGGAAAAGAACAGATTAAGACTATTCAATTAATAAGTGGAAAAGAGTTGGAAACAAGAGTTCAAAAAGAAACTGTAGTTGAAAAGGAAAATGAAGAAATTGAAGGAGAAAATGAAAGTTTATTTTTTGTTTTTCTTCTTAAACCTATGAAAATTACTATTGAGAGACCACCACCACCATTTCCTCAAAGACTAAAGCAACAAGATAAGGGAAAAAGATTTGCTAAATTCTTAAACATCTTAAAAAAATTGTCATCGAATATTCCTTTTGTTGAAACTTTGGAACAAATGCCTGATTATGTTAAATTTATGAAGGATATACTCAACAAAAATAGGAAGTTACAAGATCATGAGACTGTTATACTCATTGAATAGTGTAGTTCTATAATTCAAAGAAAGCTTCTTGAAAAACTTAAAGTTCCTGGTAGTTACACTATCCCGTGTGCTATTGGTGAAAAATTTTATGGGCGAGCATTATGTGATTTGGGGGCTAGCATAAATTTGAGCCTTTATCAACTTTAAAAGGTTAGGAATAGGAGAGATTGCACCAACTTCTGTAACTCTACAGTTAGCTGATCGATCTATTACACATCCTAAAGGAGTTGTAGAAGATGTTCTGGTCAATGTTGATAAATTTATCTTTCCTGTGAACTTTATCATTTTAGATATGGAAGAAGATAAGGAAATACCAATGTTTTTAGGAAGACCATTCCTAGCTACAGGAAGAGCCATGATAGATGTTCAAAAAGGAGAGTTGACTATGAGAGTAAATGATCAAGAAGTAGCCTTTAACATCTCGAAGTCAATAAAATATCCTTCAATAGAAAAATATGATGAATGTTTCAAAATGGATATATGTGATTATCTGTAAAAAGAATATTTCAAAGAAAATTTTGAAGAAAAAGAAGATATGGAAAAAGATAATTATGATGAAATTGACAGTGAAAAAGCTGATTATATTCAGAAACAATTTGAAACGCTTGATTCAACAACACCAGAAAATGAAATATTAATTACATCTGTTGTAAAACCCTCTGAACTTGAATTAAAAAATCTTCCAAATCATTTGAAGTATGTATTTTTAGGAGAGTTTTCAACATTACCAGTAATTGTATCCTCAGACTTAAATGAAATTCAAGAGCAAAAAATTAATGGATACATTAAAAAAATACAAAAAAGCTTTTAGTTGAACTCTAGCTGATATTAAAGGAATTAGTCCCTCGATTTGTATGCACAGAATTTTATTAAATGATGAACATAAACCAAGAATTGATTCACAAAGGAGACTGGACCCTATTATGAAAGAAGTAGTTAAAAAAAAGATTTTAAAATGGTTAGATGCTGGAATTATATATCCTATTTCAGATAGTACTTGGATAAGTCCAATTCATTATGTTCCTAAGAAAGGAGGAGTAACTGTTGAAGCAAATGAAAATAATGAATTAATACCTATCAGACAAGTTTCTGGTTGGCGTATTTGTATTGATTATAGAAAATTAAATGCTGTCACCCAAAAAGATCACTTTCCTCTTCCTTTTCTAGATCAAATGCTGGATAGACTTGCTAGACACAAGTACTATTGCTTTCTAGATGGATATACTGGTTACCAACAAATACCTATTGCTCCTGAGGATCAAGAGAAAACAACATTTACTAGTCCTTATGGAACTTTTGCTTTTCGAAGAATGCCTTTTGAATTATGTAATGCACTTGCAACATTTCAAAGATGTATGATGTCTATTTTTATTAAGTTAATTGATAATGGAATAGGAGTATTTATGGATGATTTCTATGTGTTTGGAACATCACCTGACACATGCTTAAATAATCTTGAAAAAGTTTTAGAGCTATGCGAAAGAACTAACTTAGTTCAAAATTGGGAGAAATGTCAATTTATGGTTGCAGGAGAAATTGTATTAGGGCATAAAATTTCGAAAAATGGCATGGAAGTAGACCCTGCAAAAATTCAAGTTATAGCTAAATTACCACCTCCTACTACAGTGAGAGGGGTAAGAAGTTTTCTTGGACATGCTGGTTTCTACAAGCGCTATATTAAAGATTTTTCAAAAATTACCAAACCTCTATACCAACTTTTAGAAAATGATAAGAAATTGGAATTTACCGAAGACTGCTTAAATGCCTTTAGGTTATTAAAGGAAAAACTATTCACAGAACCTGTAATAGTATCACCTGACTGAGAGAAACAATTGGAATTAATGTGTGATGTTAGTGATTATGCTATTAGAGCTATTCTTGGTCAAAGATATGATAAAATTTTTAAAGTTATATACTATGCTAGTAGAACTCTTAATGAAGTTCAAATTAACTATACAGTTACTGAAAAAAGTTACTGGTTATTGTGTATACTTTTGATAAATTCAGATCATATTTAATTGGGACTAAATGTATTGTGCATACTGATCATTCTGCTATTGAATATCTGATGCA
The DNA here is from genome assembly GCA_022702705.1 of Papilionanthe hookeriana x Papilionanthe teres. Classification (NCBI taxonomy): domain Eukaryota; kingdom Viridiplantae; phylum Streptophyta; class Magnoliopsida; order Asparagales; family Orchidaceae; genus Papilionanthe; species Papilionanthe hookeriana x Papilionanthe teres. Next base: position 11,282 of record JAKZJZ010001960.1, read on the forward strand.
AAAGAAGGATACTAAACCAAGATTTATTAGATGGGTACTTTTAATGCAAGAATTTAATTTTGTAGTGATTGATAGAAAGGGAACTGAAAATCAAATTGCTAATCATTTGTCGAGACTAGAATATCATGAATCATCTGACACTGATAATGAAATATAATAGACAGTTTCCCTGATGAACAACTTTACAAAATTAATGAGTGGAAAATACCTTGGTATGGTGATATAGTTAATTATATAGTAAGTGATATTTTGCCACCTATGCTAACTCTGCATCAACAGAAAATTTCATGCATGATGTAAAATCATATTTTAGGAATGGACCATATTTATATAAGTAATGTAACGATCTTATTATTAGGAGATATGTGCCTTATGAAGAAACTGAACTGATTATTCAAAAATGTCACGATTCTGAATTTGGAGGACATTTTGGGATTGACAAAACTACGCATAAAATTTTGTAAGCTGGATTTTATTGGCCTACTATTTTTAGAGATGTTTACAAATATATCAAAACTTGTGATAGATGCCAACGAGTAGGTAATATATCTAGAAGAAATGAAATGCCTCTAAATTTCATGTTAGAAGTTGAGATTTTTGATGTTTGGAGATTAGATTTCATGGGACCATTTATTCCTTCATTTGGGAACTTATATTTTTTATTGCAGTTGATTATGTATCAAAGTGGATTGAATCACAAGCTTTACCACATTGTTTTGCTAAAAGTGTTTCAAAATTCTTAATGAAAAACATTTTCACAAGATACGGTATGCCGAGAGTGATTATCACTGACGGAGGATCCCATTTTAGGAATAAATATATTCAAAGATTGGCAGAAAAATTCAATAATGTTCATAAATTCTCTTCTTCTTATCATCCTCAAACTAGTGGTTTAGTTGAAGTTTTTAATGGTGAGATTAAACAAATTTTAGAAAAGACTGTAAAACCTAGTAGAGTAGATTGGTCTGTAAGACTAGATACTGTGTTATGGGCATACAGGACTGCTTATAAAACTCATATTGGTATGACTCTTTACATACTTATTTATGGAAAGACTTATCACTTACCAGTAGAATTGGAACATAAATCATATTGGGTGATTAAAGAATTCAATTATAATTTGAAAAATGCTGGTGAGAAGAGATTGTTGCAATTAAATGAATTAGAAGAATTAAGAAATGAATCTTATGATAACGATAGAATTTATAAGGAAAAACTGAAGTTAAGGCATGATAGAAAGATTAACCAGAAGAAATTTGAACCAGGACAAAAAGTTTTGCTTTACAATACAAGTTTAAAATTATTTTCTGGGAAATTGAAGTCTCGTTGGTAAGGACCCTTTACTGTGACTCATGTTTATACTTATGGAGCTGTTTAAAGTGACTGGACATACGAATAGATTTAAAGTGACTGGACATAGATTAAAACCATATTTTTAGGGTAAAAGACCAAATTTTAAAGAGGTTTTAATGCTCAGTCAACTTTAATAACACCTGAATAGGTCGGGCTAACGATGTTAAACCAAGCCCTTTATTGGAGGCAACCCATAGTTATCTTTATTTTTTTGTGTGTTTGTTTGATTTTATCGTTATTTTGTAGTAATATTGAATTCTAATACTTGTATTTGCCCTTTAATTATCAAGAATTTGGATCCATAGAGAAAATTTAGAATGTATTTGACCACAGCGTATATATGCAAAATTTTGCCTAGGGCGCCGACAGCACGCTTGACCCCACCGACGGCGGGTTTTTCCCGAGAGCCCTGGAATTTAATTGCATAAGGCTTGCCGACGGTGCCATCGAGGTCGCCGATAGTGGGATCGGCGAGTGGGCAGTTTTTCAAGTTCAAATGACGGTTTTCGGCTATTTTTAGCGAATTCGTCCCCTATAAACATCCATGAACAGTTCCTAAACACTCCAATTCCCAAAAACGAATGGAAACATCCTTCAACTCCTGCTTCCAATTCAGTAGATTACCCTATATTTCAAGTGTACAACCGGCAAAAGTTCGTCAGTGCTGAGGCGCAGCTACTTTTCAACAAGGTGATGTCAAAGAGAAGGTTACTCAAGGAAAGAGGATTTGTCAATCGAGGATTAAGTAATTCTTTGTAAACAATTAAAGAAATGATCGTGCGGCGAAGATGGGAAGTATTTTGCTATACTACTACCGCAGAAGTCGTTCCAGTGGTGAGGGAATTCTACGCCAATTTACATGGAATCAACCAAGGAAGCGCCTATGTGTGAGGTAGGTGGATAACATTTAATTCTGGACAGATTAATGAATTATACTTGCTTTAGAATGTTCCGGTCTACCATTATTCCAATTTCGTGCCGACAAGAGATAAGATGAATGAAATTTACCAATATTTGACGGACAAAACTGAAGATTGGGAAGTTAGAGAAAAATGGTACGTTAGTTTTTCTGCAACACTTTTAAATCCCGTTTCAAAAAATGGGCACTTTTTCATATCTGCGAAGTTATTACCAATGATGAAAATCAGTAAAGTTACGAAAGAGAGTGCTATATTGAACTACTGCATTCAAATGGGATGGCCAATTGATATTGGATCAATTATTGTGAAGTCTGTGTTTGGCCTGATCGTTCAAGGATCATCTCAAGGGCTTGGACATCCTTCAACAATTTTCTCAATATGCAGTCTATTTCAAGTATCATACGAGATTTGGGAAAAGGTACTGCTACCTTGGAAACCTTAAGATCCAACCAGTATGTTCCCAGCCAATGAAGACGAGAATGATATGGGCTTGATTATGGATCAAGCATCTCAAAATTCTATTCCTATTTGACCTCTAGTAGTGGACAAGACACCGATGATCTTACACCGAATCAGGAATCTGGAGAAGCAGGTACAAAATTTAATGAGTACAGTTAACAATATGTTTAATTTCTTTGATCATATCGATTGGAGGATGAAAGAACATTTTGATCATACTGGGCATTTTGAAGCGAGTTTGATACGCTTAATGAGAAAGATAGGATGGATTGAAGAAGATTCAACTGAAGAATTCCCATTCCGACCTTTTTATAACCTGTTCATCCATGTTCAGGTAATGGGTGATAACAGAGGAGAAACCAGCACTGATTCAGAAGAGTAGTATAATTACTTTACTTTATTTGTTTCTTTATGTTGAACTTGATTTGAATTATGTTTGTGTTTTTGCTTTCTTTTTTTACTTTTTAAATCTCAGTATAGTTGAAATTATGATTAAAATGTTTGTTTTCAGTGTTTTGAGTGTTGTGGTTTGGATTGCGACACTGATTAGATGAATTTAGGTTGAGAAAATACCTGCTTATGTGAGTTATGTAATGTGGATTGTAAACACTTAGATTTAATATATAATTGTGAAGTTTCATGTGTGTATGTTTATTTGTGTTAAAACATCACTTAATCACTTAAAATATATTATTAAAATGATCGAACGGATGACGATGAGGCTTAAAATTGATCGAAATCATAAAAATTTGAAAAATGATCAATATTTGAGAATCTCATCGACGGTTCGCTCGAGGCCGCTGACGGCGTGATATTCCAGAGGCTATTGGAATTTAATTCAATTGAGCCCGCCGACGGCTGACGGCGAGATCCCAAAATTTACCTTTTAACCGTGATTTTAACCAGTCAACCTCCACTATTCATCGTCTTCCTCCTCAATTTACTGAGAATTTCAAATTAGGGCTTGATAGATCTCAGATTTGGAGCAATTTAAACTCATTCTAACGCTGGATTTCATCTTCCCTTGGTAAGAGCTTCACTCCTATGTAGAAATTTTTTATTTTCACTATGAATTTCTTCCACATTAAGAAATTTTGGAAAATTTAAAAATGTGGAGAAAGGAATTGGAAGGAATTCATGGAACTTGATTTGGATTGTTTTAAACCACCTTTAAAAGCCATTGTATTAATATTTTGGAGTTTAGTTTGGATTTTTGTAATTTTGATAAATCAAACAATGGCTTCACGTCAAAAGAGAAGACTTGAATTCGACGAAACTCAATTTATTAATGCAAAAGCACAATCAAGATACACTTCAATCTTTCAAGGAAAGAAGTGCATACAAGATCAAGTTTTTGATCATCTCGGAGGAGATGTGGAACAAGTTATTAAAGAGAGTGGATGGGAGAATTTCTGTTACACTACCAATAAAGCTGCTATTGAAGTTGTAATAGACTTCTTTTCTAATCTAACTCAACTTGAGGACGAGTCTGTCCAAGTAAAACGATTTTCTATTGATTTTAATGCTAACCACATTAATTCTTTTTGCAAGTTTCACAATTACTTTTCTAACGAGTATGAAACTTTCAGAACAATGAAAGGTTCGTTAGACGATGTTATTGACTTTCTCACTGATGGGAAAGGCACTTAGAAAATTAAGAATCATGAATGAATTAACTTTCCTCTTTCCATGATGAATGCCACTGCTAAGGCATGGCATTATTTCATTTGTTCGACTCTGCTACCTACCTATCACCATAGTGAGGTCTCGAGAGACAGAGTTGTTCTGAATTTTTGTATTCTGAACAATAGAAGTATAACTGTGGGAAGAATAATTTACAAGAATATTATGGCTATGACGAAGAGTGAATCAAGTGGATATTTAGGACATCCTGACTTAATTTATGCACTTTGTCAATTATCTGGAGTAGAAGCTACTGACGATGAAGAATGGGTATACCCTAATTGATGATTGATTTTTGTCTTTGTGATGTGATGTGATGTATGTGTTAGTTTGTTGTAGTACTTTCATTTCTGTTAATTGAATTCTGTTGACTATGTTTTGTTTCTGAGATATGTGTTTAGTTTTGTAGTTTGTATTTTCATTTATGAATGTTTGTGATGGATTGTGATTGTAATTGTAATTGTGAACTTTTAAATTAAAAATAGTAAACTGCTTGTTCTGAGTTGTGAAATGCAAATGCTATTTTGTATTGTCCTGTGTAGTTAATTGTTGTTGTTTAATGTTTATTTTTATATACTTGTTTTAAAATTTCATAACCCCAACAAATTCTCTAAAATATTATATGTGTAGAAAGGTTTTTAATATTATAGGTCAGTTGAAGTTAAAATTTTTTTAGAAGAACTTGCAAAATTTCAAAAAGACAAAAATGCCTAAAGTGCAAAGGTATGATTTTTATATTTAGAATTTTTCTTTCCACCCTGTATTATTTCTATTATGGAAAACTTTAAGTTTGGGGGGAGAAAAATATTAACTATTATGTGTTCTCAATTAACATATTTTCAAAAATTTATAAATATGATTTTTGTGATAAAATTTAATTTAGATAACTATATTTAGATATTATCTAAATATTATAGAAGATTCAAATAAATATTTTTGGTAATGAAAATTAATTTTATAGGTTAAGATATTTGGTATAAGAGCATAAGAATATAGTTAACTATTTAAAGTAAAGAAAGCTATATTTTGAAATATTATAAATCTTAGGAATTTAGTTGAGAAAGAAAAGATTGGGATTCAATGATGTAAAAACTATGAATTACATATAAGGTAAAGAATGTTTTAAAGTTTCAAATTTAGGAAAAGAAGAGTGAAGTTCAAAATTATTAACAGACTATCCAGATATAGTAATCCTCACTTGAAAGAGAAAAAGAAAGGATTGAAAAAAAAGCAATCCCTGAAAAGAAAAGAAAAATATATAGGATTGAAAAACAATCCAAACCAAAAGAAAAAATGTAAGTGAGGAGAAGCTTGAGGAGATACCTTATAAAAAATTGGTGTCACTTGGATTAACCTAAAGGGAAAACTAAAAAACATTTCTGAACTTATATTTATGACTAGTTTGTTTACTTGTAGTGTCCTCATAAAGTTCCTATCTTCTGAATATTCTAAGTGAATTGATATTGCAACATATAGTCATTCTTAAAATAAATAGAAAACTAGAACTCTTAGACTTGATAACTAGATAGCCTTACATCTGCAGAATTAATCTAATTACTTGAAAATCTTTCTAAGAATTCTTGCTATGATATTTATTTAAATCAAAATTATAGTATTTTTGAATTAAAACCTTACCACAATGAATCATAATTTTTATGTAGTACAAAAGATTACTTGAGGATAAGTAATAGTTAAGTTTGGGGGATTTTGACCCAAGGAAAAAATGTTAAGATTTTCATGCCTATTTTATATTGATTTTGATGATATTGCACTTTAAAGAAGGGTATTTTTGATGTTTTTCTGTAGACGTGTTGATTTAAGGACATTGGAGCGAAAATATGCAAAAAGGAGCGAATTTAGAGCAAAAAAGGACCAAAATTATAAAAATTTAATCTAGGCCGACGGTGAGGTCGAAGGCACCGACGGCGTGTTTTTCCCGAGAGTTCAAAATATATTACAAGGGAGCCTGCCGACGGCGACGATCGAGGCCGCTGACAGCGGGGCTTATATAGAAGGGTCTAAGGCTAAGTATTCTAGAAGGTTGCCGACGGCGAGCTCGAGGCCACTGACGGCGGGATCGATGGTTCTTTCATGAGGTGCATTGAATGTGGACGATTTTCGAAGGGATGCTTGGAAAACTTTTGGAAACTCTTCAACTTTTTTAAAAGGAGAAATTTGGGGCCGAAAAAAGGGGTCCACTAACGTCCATTTGTGTCCACCACGTGTCCATCTAATCTAATAGAGAGTCAAGTGTGTGAGTCTAGTAATTCCATATAGAGTTTCTAGAGTGTTAATTAGTGAGTTCAGATAGTGAAATTTGTGAGGAATTCTTCGAGAGATTGTAAAAGTGGTAGGGAAGTGAGAGATCTCTTCTTCATTGTCTTTTCGAAGGAGAATTCTGCATACTGTAAAGAAAGAAAGAGATTCAGAGGAACTTAAAGGAGTTTTCTTGGGGAGAAATTTAAAATAAGTTGTATTTGTTTATTTTTGTTTATAGAATTTTGCTTTTATATATGAAATCCAAGTTTTATCGTATCCTCTCCATGAAATCTGAGTAGTTTTTCTATATTTCTCCTTGTTTTGATATTTTGTGAAATGGAAAATTGAATTATTGTTCCAAGAAAAGTTTAAAGAAGTTGTGATAATCTTTTACTTAACTCTTAATTTACTTTCAATCTAGCCAATTGATTAGTTAAAATATGTTGAGTTTAACAACTATAGTAAAGATTACATCTGAGATTCAGGGAGGTCAAATTCCTTAGAAGTAGAGTGCAAATAAATAGGGAAATAATATTCATCAGGCATAGAATCGGAGACTTTAGAGTGACAGGCTAAAATCCTCAATTCGGTCCTATCGTTTGGGTGCTGAAGTGTAAATGTTAGCCCTTAGGCGAGGGGAACATGGGAGCTCCAAAGTGAGAGCCGGTATCCTCCCAGCCTAGCCGCAGATTTAGTAACCAAGCATATGATTAGTCAATGTTCTTTATGCCTGAACTAAAGGGTATAGAATATGTATGCTCCTATTTGGTACAACACCATTTTAAACTAATTCAAATTATCCATTCACTTAAATTTCTTAATAAAGGAGAAAGCTTCTTGCTTATATATTTGAACTTCACTTTATTAGTAGAATTAGTTATCTGTTAGTAGAACTAGTTTATTAAAACTTCATTTTATTGTCGATTGTATATTAGTAATAGATAGATAATTTCAATTTCCTAGTTGTTGTTCTGAATTGATTTCTATAATCATAGTTCGTAGCCTCTAAAATATTCCCTGTGGGATCGATATCCAGGACTTCACTAGAGCGTTGTATTACTTGAACGATACGTATAATTGCGTTGAATAGTAACTCTGTGATTAAAGAATATATTATATACTTGTTACAAAAAATTAAAATTACACTAAGCACGTCAAAGGCTGTTCAAAGCTCAAATCAATTATACCACAACTGAAAAAGAGTTACTAGCTATTGATCCGCCTTAAAATTACTTAGAATTTTATATCAAATTTTTATTAATATTTTAAGGATATTACACTATAATGAAAGGTATTTCTTATGTTTTTGTTGCAGGCACAACAAAATGAGTTTATTAAGAAAAAGAGTTAAAAAGGAGTAAAAATGAGCCAAAAGAGCAAAGAGACTGATTATGGCCCCTAGGTGCTGATATGGCGCCTAAGTGCTGATCCCCGATAAATATATGTGCTTAAAATTTAGATATGAAAATTATGATTTTATAATACTATATACTACACAAGTATACGTATCGTTTAGCAAGTAATATAAGACTTTCTGATTAAGCCTCGAAATATCGAACTCACAGAGAAATGTAAAAACTTTTTGAAGAAATAAGAAAATTATATTTTTACTTTTTAAATGACTTTTGAAAGTATGTTTTGATTTGTAAAGTTTGAAAGTTGTTTTTGGTATTTTTGATAAAAAGCTAAGCAGGAAATGAAAATTATCAGAACTTTAAAACACGATATAAAACACTATGAAATAAAATATCTTTTTCTTTCTCTTGTAAAGCAGTAATAATTATTGAAAGTATTGTTGTGGAAGTATTTAAATGTGCTATGACAAATATGAGCAATTTTATTCTTTACCCTTACTTAGTTCTATAAAGAACATTGGTTAATTTGAAATTTTAAAATTTTGAAAATGGTTAGGCAGGGAAGATACCAGCCCTCACTCTAGAGTTCCCTCGACTCCTTCTACTTGGAGGTTAACTTCTCAAAACAAAATTTAAAATATCAAACCAAATTATAAGGCTTTAGCCTGTCACTCTAAAGTCCTCTAATTTTACTCCCCATTAAAAACATATCTCCTAATATATTTGCATTCGATTATATGGACTACAATTCTCACCCATATAATTGCATGTGATTTTTACCAATTATTATTTGAGACAATACCGCATTGGATCTTAAATATTCTCACAACAAATTTTAACATCTTAACTGGCAAAATTAAGAAGTAAATTAAGTTCATGGAATTAAATCTTCACAACTTATTCCAACTTTAAACACTCACACATTCCACAAAAATCCTACATAATTTAATTACTTCTTCATTTAAGAAAGAAAAATATAAAGAAAACTACTTAGAGCTCATGGAGAAAACACAAGCACACATTGATTTGAAATAGAAATCATAATGAAAACACAATAAGTTTAAAAAAAAACTAAATATATAAACAAAAGTAAACACTTATCTGAAAATCTTCTCCACAAGACTCCGGAAGGTCCTTTGAAACTTCAATTTCCACTAAAACACTTCTCAGAGTGGGTCACCCAGCTCTGATGACTCAGAAACAGACTTCAGACTTCAATAAAAACTAAATAAAAGGAATGAAAAGAATTGTTTAGAAGAAGGCTTCTCTCCAACCCCTTTCTCCTTTCTCACTTTCTGCTCTTACTCCTATTGATTTCTCTCCCTCACACACTCTCTCAACTCTGTAGTAACTCTAAAAAGAAACTCTCTAAAAACTCTCCTTCTTAAAGAATCCCTTGTAAATTACATGACATAATTTTAATAATAATCCAAAAGGTGCCTTGGTGTCTCTTCAAATTTTATCCTGATTCAATGTATCGACCAAACCTTGCATCCCTTGGATCACTTCTGCCTCCAAAAGGAAGTTAAGGAGGTTACCATCAAAATTTACCTCAATCATCCTTGGAAATGATGCCAAATTTTATTAAATTTAATTTTTATAACTATGGCGCCTAAGCGCCGACCAGGCGGTGCTTAGCCGCTAGTGTCCAATTTTTCCTTTTTTTCATTTTTTTTGCTCCAAATTTGATCCAATTTTGCTCCATTCATCATAATCACTCATTTTCATCATAAATGCAAGAAAAACACAAAATACCTTCCATTAAAGTGCAATATCATCAATAAAAGGTATAAAAATGTGCATAAAAACACAATATATTTTAGGTGCATCAAAATCCCCTAAACATAAAATGTTACTTATCCTCAAGTGACTCTTAATCACATAGAAAATTTTAGCATGCAAATTATGTAATGAATTTCTTAGGAAGGTAACAAAATTTTCAGGATTTTGACGCCTGTAAACTGTTTTTCCCGAACCGGCGCCTATGCACGATAATCCGATGCTTAGCCGCTAGTTTTGGCGTTAATGCGCCAAGGGTTTGGCGCTTAGGCGTGAGTGCACAGATTTTGAAAATTAATTAAATTTCACTAATACGCCTAGTTAATCTCCCTTAAACAATTTAAATAATTATTTCTACCCTATACACACTTAAATACTCCAAAATCTCACTTAAATATTAATAGGTTCACACAAATTTCACACACAAACATATATTTCATTAAAATCAAAAAACTTAATACAACTAAAAATTTTGATCCAAAATCCTTGGATGAAATTTTTCAAACTACAAAATCCTTACACTTATAATTAAATATAAAACTACATAATTAAAAATGCAACACACTTAAAACACAAACACTAAATAAACATTACAACAATCACAGACATTAAACACAAAACATAGATAACTAAATCACAAGACTACACTTGAATTTAATTCCATTCTCCATTAGGCGGAATATATCCTGAACCACCACTAGTTTCAATTGAACCATCTGAAATGTAAATCCGATAAAACGGGTGATGGTTGAAAACTCTCACATCTTCTTCTTCTAACCATTTGTTCTTCAGATACATCGCTTTATCCGCTTCTTCCACATGACTTGTATGATAGAATTGCATTTTAAGTTGCCATCAATGTGCACTAAATGTATGTTAGTTTCGTTTACCTTTGTTTTGATTGAAGCTACGTCAGCTTCGATCTTCGATATCCTTTCTACGATTCCTTAAATACTAACGGCTAGAAACCCATTGTATAACTCTTGCGCATTCTCACAAATGAACTTCTTCTTATTGGCTTCTTCTTTATTCTTA
>JAKZJZ010001961.1:0-22107 GCA_022702705.1 Papilionanthe hookeriana x Papilionanthe teres
CCCGTCACTTAAGATGTAATTAACTATAGGGGCTTGCCCTTATAGGGAATTTTAAAGAACCCGAGTAATATAAACCCTGTTAATGTTTTCATATTAAGCGAGGGAAACTTATTGGCTTATAAAATTGGTTCACGATTAAACGGTATCGTTAATCTTCTAGTTTATTTAAATCAAGCCCACCATCAAGCAGTGTGTGTCATCCTTAGAGGATAGATACACGGTTTGTGGTGCGATGCTCATTATATAAACTATTCTGGGATGTGAGATCGGTTTAATCTCATATCTTAAAACCTTCAAATTTAAAATTATTTTCAAAATCAAATACTACTTTTCAAATTATTTATTTTAATTAAATTAAAAATTCGTACCGACGAATTTCGGTAGGCGACCCCTCTTGAAATAAAACACGACCTAAAAATAAAAAAAAATAATAAGCCGCACGGGATTTCGCAGCGACTCCATTGAGAATATTCCTCTCTCCATTATAATCAAATAGTGCGCTTTCAAAAATCGGTAGTGTATCCATGTCCCCACTGGATCAAACTACCCCTCTTTCGTTGGAATACCATAGTTCATTTCTATCTTGAACAAGTATAGCCAACATTCTCTCGGATTTAGAGCCCTTTGTTACACCCTCAAACGGAGAGGTTCCGAGATCCTTTACCTCATTTAAGTGGGGCTGGACCTAATAGGTGTTAGTTTAGGAGTGATCCTTGAGCCTGGGAAGTCTTGCTTAAGACTTTCTTTCCTTCCCGAATCGGTTTCCTTACCTTCTCACACTCACACGTTCCGTTCTAAATAAACAAACCCTCTAATAAATGATTCTTTTAACAAATGATTCTTTTTATAAATACATGAACAAAGAATGAGTTCGGACTCTTTTTAGTTCCTTTCTTTTCGTCTCGAAGAAAAGAAGCATAACTTGGGACCGATAACTAGCAATCTACCTTGCGAAATGGAAGCCCAGGCCGATTTTCTCCTTCACCAGCGAACTCGGACTTCGTCGTGCATAAGGATGAGCCGCCCGACAATGGGGTCATCCGATTTGGACAGGATTCGAAAACACGAACGTCAAGGTCACCGACGTCTCCCTCTTTGCATCGACAAGCAAGGTATCGAGCCCGAGGAACCACGCGCTCGAGTTCGACCTTAGGTCGACCCAAGAGTTTCCTCCCGCAAAGGGTCACTGACCGGGGAGAGTACTCGGCAGTCCGCAGGAGGACCGTTCTTGCTACCCCCACCGGTCTAGTTGTCTACGCACCTACCCACGACTTCTCGCCAAATCAAAGGGAAAGGAATCCGGAACTATGATAGCGCTCGTTACCGTGGAGGGTACGGATCTTCTGTAAGACCTCTCGTCTTCGAAATCGGGTCCGGTCTCAGAGATTCCGTCTGCCGACAAAGACCCAAAGAAGAAATAGAAATGAGAAGGATCGCCGAGGAAGCCGTAGCCGCCGAGATTGCCTTCCGGAGGAAATCTCGCAGTTGCCGAATATACACGCGTTGCAGAATATACACTGCCGCTCGACTACATACCACTTTTGGGAGGAAGCGGGTTCCATCCCCTCCGCCGCGAGAGGATGAAGAGAATGTTCGAAAGATTGTCGCCACATTACCACGGCCCGCATACTACAACGATAGCCGCAAGAAAAGAATCGAGAACTACGCCGTGCTGCTCGACTGCAAACTTTGGTAGAAAAAGCTAGCGAAGAAGGAAAATTGCCCAGGTGTCGAAATTCTACGAAGGATAGGGGCGGGTGCCGGTCAAATCCCGTCTTGGGCCCCGAGTAGAGCCCGCCGTCATGATAGAAAAGCCAAGCAAGAGAATGAAGGCTAGCCCGCCCGTCGTAGTATCGGGATTACGGATTGGGGAGGATACCACCTTCCGGCATTCGGTCGGCTGCACCATCGGTCGCTGAACCTTCTGGCTCGCCAGAAGGATGGTGTGGCGTCCCACTACGGGCGGTTGAGGGCGAAACGGCGGCCCGAGAAGAAAGTCTCGTCGGGAGGTGGAATGCGAGGAAGAGGTGCTCTTGCGATGAAGGGGACTCGTGAAAAGGACCCGGACCCATCGCATGACAACCACGAAGATGCGCGAAAGCTCCGCTAGAGATGCCATGGAAAGTTGAGAGCAGACGCATCGGACGGTTGGCGAAAGAAAGGAAGAAAAGTTCGGGAGATGAGATCGACTCATCGGAATGTCATGGACAACGAATATGCAGAAATCAACATGGTTGAGACACGAGCTTCATCATCTCTCTCGAGGTGCTCCTGCAGCCGCGAGAAAGAGAGCCGGAGCGATGGAAGACGGCTTCGGGGAAAGGACGACACGATCGCTCGAATGGCGAAGAGGATGGAAGAGATGGCCATAGCTCTAGCCGCTCTCCAAAGTCAAGTACAACCACATAGAGAGACACCCCCGTAAGTCATTCACATCAGTAGACGGAGGAAAGGAAATTACATCCGTCGATGGGGATGACCAGATTAGAAGGATACAACACAAAGTATGATCCCGAAAAGGATATCGAGAACTTGGTAGAACGAAGAGGGTGCGAGAAGCCTTAGCACGAATCGAAGAACGCGGACATCTATTCGGACGGGTAGACCTTACCGGAAGAGTCGACGCCGTCCGATACCCGAAGGGCTTCGTACCACCTCCGTTTGAAGACCTTCGACGGGAACCGGGAACCCCCGACGGCATGTTGCACACTTTCGTGCCGATTGTTGCAATGCACGGCGGGAGCGATGCGCTACTCTTCCGACAAGCGCATTGTTAGCGATCTGTCGGGGATCGCCTTCGGCCGAGTATGCGGGATTACCCCGACGGATCCGTAAAGACATTCTCGGAGCTAGAGAGCTCTTCATTAGAGCGATTTGCGGAGCTCGAAGCCACCACATCACTATAGGTGATTTAGTGAGTGAGAAACAAAAGCCGAATGAAACTCTAGTGGATTACATACTTCGATGGAGAAATTTAAGCATGAAGTGTGAACCACGAACCGCAAGAACAACATGCGATCGGCATGCTTGAAAAGCATTCACGGCCCGATAAGCACTTCTCCTCGAGGGATTCACTATTAAGACTTTTGAGAAGTTGTTAAGCAAGGCCGGAAGCTTGCAAGAAGAGGCGAAGCAATTAAGTTTTGCCGACAAGACTGACAAGCGAGAGTCGGTGAAGACTTTCGAAAGAAATCTGCGGGTCGCTGCGGCGGTTGACAAAGGCAAACGACCGATGCGAAATGCTCACGAACGGCCAAGAAGTAACACACAACAAAATTACTGACGAACCTGGTCCGAAGCGATCACGTCTCACGCAAAGTATGAACAACCGTCTCGTCCGCAACGTACATTGAAGGAGCTTCGAGCGAGAGAATATCCGTTCGAGGAATGAAGCGCGCTAAAGATGTTCGTAGGCCTAATGAAAACCCGGATTTCCGACTGCTTAGAACTAAAAACCGGAGAAGTCAACAAGAAAGGTGATCCCAACTTTGCCCTACCATCGGATGCTCGGGCACAAGATAGCAGACTGCATTACCTTCGAAAGTTGGCTCGACGACAACCTTCGGAAAGGAAATATAGCAATCCCGAAGGAGTACACGAAGGAACCCCGAAAAGGAGGTTCCGTCGATATATATCTCAGCCGATCCTGCCATTCGATAGATCCCCTATGCACCGACGATGGATGGACTACCGCTCGGACGAGATCTTCGAAGAAGATTTTGAGACAACATCCGAACCGCTTCGGTGCGAGCTTCAATTCGGAGTTCGAGACCTGTTAAGCCGGTACTATCACTTGCGATAGAAGAGCCACCTCGACGAGAGAAAATCGAAGAGAAGAAGAAAATTGACGAAGAAGAGGGGACCGAGATTCCTAAGGCTAGACTAGAGGTCTGCTTATCCTAGGATAGTTGTTTCCGATTCTGGGGAGAAATCCCTCGAACCCTCTGATTTTGTATGATTATCTCGCTCACTTCGGTGGGATCATATAATGATAAGGGTGATGGCGTTGGCTACGTTTTGACTCGTTTCTAACGATTACGTAACTAGCGACAATCCGGGCGTCGATTTCGATACCAACAACAATTCTCAAATCATACATGATCTCGACGATCAAATGACGAAGAAGGCATCCATCAAGGAGGCTACGAGAGTTCAACAAGCAACGGATCTATCTCGCGAGTTTCGAGGAGCTCCGCTTACGATAGAGTTAGGAGCCTTCGGATTTGGAAGATAACTCCAAGAGCCGGGCCATTCCGATTCGAGAGGAGACACCAAGAAACTCAATACCAGATTCGAAGAAATTACGAAGTCAACCCGAGAAGTGGAAGAGTTCTACCTCCGAGAATGGGTCCAAAAGACAAAGGAAGCAGGTGGTTGTTCAAGAAGAACCAACCCCAAGCAGAAGACATACCCATTCGAGAAGAAGCCGAGACACGGGAGAACAAAGCGGACTACAACGTGCTAGCCCATCTTAGGAAACTACCGCACAACCGAGCATTTACGATGCTCTCATCTTATCAAAGGAGATGAGAGAAGCTCCGATCAAGGCCTTACTTGATCCGGAAATTTGCTTAGCTCAAATGGCCTGGAGATTCCTAGATGAGGTTTGCTCGTTAAAGGAACAACGAGGTGTTACCTTCACGATACAATGACCTACTACTGGGGATGCACAGATCACAACCGACCGTTGTACATTTCGAGTCACAATCGGGAAGTTTACGCTCTCCGCAGTATTGGTGGATCCAGGAGCATCAATCAATATAATGAGTCTTCGAACACTAAGCATACTTGGAAATTGATGCTCGTGAGCTCGAGGCCGACAAAATGTTATTAAGAGGATTCAACCGTAAAGGAGAAAGAGCCCTCGGTCAATAACGCTACCGATGAAGACCGGTGATTTAGCAAAGACAACCGCAAAATTTCATATAATCGATTCGAAACGTCGTTCAACGCTCTACCGGGCCGACCATGGATACATGAAAACAGGATGGTACCATCATCTCCGCATCGTTGCATCAAATATTACGATGGAGGGGAACGAGGCATCAAAGGCGACTTACAACCATTCTCCGTACATGAAATTGGAATCCATGAAGATGCAACTTATTATGCACCGCCAAAGAAAACAATCTTCTCCAGAGATACCGTAACAAATGAAGCAAAGAAAGTTCAGGACAACGAAGAACCTGAAGTTCTAGTCCAACAGTCACTCACCACTCCCTTCCGGCGAGATGGTGAAGGTTTCTCCACAACTCGCATCCGAGGTCGAGGCCGGGGACGAGGCCGTGGTAGAGACACTAGGACAATTGGACAGAAGAAACCAACCATCAATGTTGATTGGGATGATAGTTCTAAGAAGAAAAAGAAATCAAGCAAGAAACAAGCAACAATAAGTCGAAAGAAGCCGCAATACAAGATCTCCTCGAAGATGAAAAGAACGAAGAATACAAATCAATGTACGAGAAGATTAACCACTACGTACATACTATGACCCTAACTCCGATCCATTCTAATAAGATCGAGGGTATGGAGGTCAAAGAGGTACGTAGTGACGGTGCAAAGCCGATCAAATTCTACCGTGGTGCTTCTTCCTCCAAAACCGAAAATAATGTACAATTCGAAGATGTCACTTCATCGAATTAATGGAATTACCTTCTGAGTGGTACTCTCCCCGTGTTCAAAATTTAATTCAACGTGGTTTCTTACCTCGACAATGGACAAAAGGCCAATCACAACATTTTGAAAAGTTATGGAATAACTCCGGCCGTCCTCCCAATTCAAAGTATGGACTCGGATTCGGCACGCAGGGTCAGCTGACGATACCGAATTTTGCTTGGTTGTCACTTGCAAGTCCAATGAAAATTGCATGGAAACTACGTACGAACTCGAAGATTTACAAATTGGAGACGCTCCACCGAATTCGAAGAAGAAATTAAATCCACAATAGATGAATTAATGGAAGTTAACTTAGGTACTAGCGAAGAGCCTAGTACCTACCTTTGTTAGCTCCTTACTCAACAAAGAAGACTCCGAAGAAATAATCAAATTGTTAATGGAATTTAAGGACTGTTTTGCTTGGAACTACGATGAAATGCCGTGATTAGCTCCGCAGGTTGCAGTACCATAAGCTAGGAGTAGATCCTACTTCGTCCCAGTCGACAAGGTCCCGTAAGAA
The DNA here is from genome assembly GCA_022702705.1 of Papilionanthe hookeriana x Papilionanthe teres. Classification (NCBI taxonomy): domain Eukaryota; kingdom Viridiplantae; phylum Streptophyta; class Magnoliopsida; order Asparagales; family Orchidaceae; genus Papilionanthe; species Papilionanthe hookeriana x Papilionanthe teres. Next base: position 6,176 of record JAKZJZ010001961.1, read on the forward strand.
TGCGTCTAGAAATCGAACAACAAGTCATAGCCGAAGTTAAAAAGCTAATAGACGCTAAATTTGTCCGTGAAGAACAATACCCGACTTGGCTAGCCAACGTAGTGCCGATCGTAAAGAAGAATGGTCGAATCGAATTTGTGTGGACTTCGCAGATTTAAACAAGGCATGTCCAAAAGATGAATTCCCTCTACCGATTCCGAACCGATGATCGATATTGCTTCGACACATGAAATATTCTCATTCATGGATGGATCTTCGTGATACAACCGGATAAAAATGGCTCCGTAAGATGAAAAGCTTACAGCATTCGTAACGCCGATCGGAGTATTTTGCTACACGATGATGCCATTCGGATCGAAGAACGCAGGAGCAACCTACCAAAGAGCAATGACAAGAATTTTTGATGATCTCATCCACAATCAAGTCGAGTGCTACGTGGACGATGTCGTCATCAAAAGCAAAGTAAAGGAAAACCACTCGTATGATTCGAGAATTGTTTTCGAACGATTAAGACAATTTAACCTTAAGATGAATCCCTTAAAATGCGCTTTCGGCGTCACCTCCGGAAATTCTTAGGATTCGTTGTCCGACATCGTGGAATTGAAATCGACCCGGAGAAGATTAAAGCCATCTTAGAAATGCCGCCTCCCAAAACCTTAAAACAACTACGATCTTTTCAAGGAAGCCGGCATATCTTCGACGCTTTATCTCAAACCCGTCGTAGGTGTCACCTTCTCGGCACTAGTTAAAAAGGACGCCAAATTTATTTGGGAAGAGAAATGCCGTAAGGCCTTCGAAGACATTAAACAATATTTAATGACACCTCCCGTCTTAGCAGCCCTAGCCTCGTGTAAACCGCCGATACTTTACACCGCGGCTCTAGACGACTCTCTCGAGCCCCGTTAGCCTGTGTCAATGATGAGGGTAAAGAAAATGCTCTTTACTACTTAAGCCGTCGTTTACTTCCGACGGAGGTAAGGTATCCCGCAATCGAAAAGCATTGTTCGGCCCCGATCTTCGCCGCTCAAAAGCTCAGTGCACTACATGCTTTCTCATAAGGTCAACTCGATCTCGAAGTTTAATCCATTGCAATACTTCGATGACTCGTCCAACACTTTCCCATAGCACTCGCCGTATGGTCAATGATATTATCGCAATTCGATATAACTTTCGTGCCTCCGCGTGCCGTAAAGGGACAAGTCTTAGCAGACTTCCTCGCAAAGACACCCTTTGCCGCCGAATCTCCTCTCAATGATGATCCGCCGGATGAACAAATAATGAACTTAGAAGACCTTGATGATCGACGTTGGGAATTGTATTTCGACGGAGCATCTTCAAGACACAAAGACGAAGAATCGCAAGTGATAGTGCCCTGTAAGGCAGGAATCGGGCTAATCTTTATAACACCGGAGCGGGGGATGTTAAGATACTCCTACCACTCGACGTAACCGTGTACAAACAACGAAGCGTATACGAAGCCCTCATAACGGGATTGGAATTAACCATTCAAATGGGGATAACAGACATCAACATCTACGGGATTCACGCTTAATCATTCAACGGATCGCCGGACAATACAGTAATTTTTAAACCAAGACTCGAACAATACTTCCAAGTATGCCATACAAACTGTTGGAACAGATTCCAAATGTGACAATCTACAAGATTCCTAGAAAAGAGAATGCTTTAGCAGATGCTTTAGCCCGTCTCGCAAAAGAATTTGCCTCGTTTGCAAGATGAATCGATGGAAGTGTCGGCTCACTGACGTCAGTCCTATCACGCCTGACATAGTACACAATACACAACCAGCAAAAGAAAAAGAATCAATGCAAGAGTGACGTAAAACACGAAGATCGGCGACATACCATCGATGGACTACCCGCAAACAGAAAGCTACCGGACGATAGGTCGCCGGCCCATCGATCAAGAAAAGAACTCCGTCTTACGCATTAATAAACAACACATTATACGAAGGTCTTTTCGATCAAATGCGGCTAAGGTGCCTAAGCGGGTCCGAGGCCCGTGAAATTGTTAAAGAGGTGCATTCAGGACTCGTGGCGCTCACCAGCCGGGTCCAAAGATGAAGATGAAAATTAAAAGACTAGGGTACTACCGGCCCTCGATGATGACCGACCGCATGAAAATCGCCAAGAGCCGTCACCAATGCCAAGTGCACGGAGTGGTTCTACACCAACCTCCAAATGTGCTACACCCGACAATTGCGTCGTGGCCATTCGAATGTCGGGGCACGTATATAGTGGGTCCGATAGAACCACCATCTTCAAAAGGACATCGTTTCATTCTTGCGGCTACAGATTACTTTTCCAAGTGGGCGTAAGGCCCACTTAGAGAAGTGAAAGCACACCACGTGCTGCGCTTTTCAAGAACCAAGTTGTCTACCGTTTCGGAGTGCCGCGCAGATCATCTCGTATAATGGGTCAGCATTCGAAGCACACAAATCAACAATTTTGTCAGAGACACGGAATCGACCGGCGATACTCAACAATTTACTACCCAAGAGCAAACGGCCTCGCCGAGGCTTTTAATAAAACTCTCGTTCAAATCTTAAAGAAAACCCCGACGATAATAAGAGAAATTGGCACGAGAAATTGTTAGAAGCCTTATGGGCCTACCGGACAACTTTCGTAACCCCTACTCAAGCTACACCTTACGCTCTCGGTGTATGGGTCCGAGGCAGTTGTTACCTTTAGAGGTTCAGCCTTCCTTCACTCGAATTGCAATTGCAAACAAGATCACGACGAAGAAAACGCCGTACTACGACTCGAAGAATTAGAAAGCTTGGAAGGGAAAAGACTTGCAAGACAACAGTAATTTAGAACTATACCAAGCTAAGATGGTTCAAGCCCATGACAAACCGGTCCGCCCAAGAACCTTCAAAGTTGGTGACTTAGTTCTCGTTCTCAAGAGACCTATTCTCGCACACCGCAAGATAGGAGGAAAATTTGAACCCACTGGGAAGGACCGTTTGTGGTCGAAGCGAGATACTCGTGAGGTTCCTACCAGCTAGTGAATTGCCGGGAGAACGACATATGCTTCCGATCAACGGACGATACTTGAAAAAATATTACGCTACCCGATGTTTCGAAGGAATGAATTCTTCATCCCTAAGAAACACGGTGAAGTAATTACTTATGATCGGGTCCGAACCCAAAAAAATAATAAAATGTGCTAAGATAAATAAAATCATGATAATTAAGTTTTCCTTGTTTCCTTTTTCAAATCAAGATCTCTTTCCCGATCTTATCCTACTTCATTCCCGTTAAATTTCAAAATATAAGAATAATAAAAAATGTATCTTTAATAAACATTTTCTTAATGTTCTTGTTCTTAGTACAGACTCCCCGATCCTTTTCCTTGTCTTTTCGCAGGGAAATGTCGAACGGGCGGTTGGTCTTGAACTTTAAGAATGGCGTAAGCCTTGCACTCGATGAAAAGAGGGTGAAAGATGGAGCGATAATCGAGATCGACTCGCATTTCGCACCAGCAGCCTACAAGACGAGGAAAGTGACCGGGTCCCGCTAACCGAGAAGAACTACCCTGGCGTGACAAGGATGAAAGTGGGTGGCCCAAGCCACCAATCCAACAACAAGAAAAGAAAAGCAAACACCGAAGAAGACAAGAAAATGAAGTCCGTAGTCACTACAACGGAGGGCAGTGCTTGTCGCCGCCGCGCCCGCGAGATTCAAGAAGTTCGGAGGGCTACTCTCACGCCACGCAACGAAGAAATAAGAATCGCCGCATCCGTAAAATGTTAACAAAACTAGTCGCGACCAACCGCGATGAGACACTCGCTAATGCCAAGCACTCACATTTCAAGGACACCGGTTCACCAGTAACTCGAAAAAGGAGGCCACTCCTAGAATAACGAAAAGAACTGTGGAAATCTCCCGTAAGATCGAAGAAAGAAGGCTACCACGCCATCGGATAGAACCACCAAGCAAGTGCATGACCTTGTTGCAGTAGCAACCCCGGGGATGTCCCGACAGCATCATCCCCGAGGAGCCGAGGTATGCATGGGAACGTGAAGGGATTGAACCATATATCCCACAATACGTCACAAGGCCTCGCCATCTCAGCATCATTCCGGAATACGAGCCGGAGAGGATGCGAACGTTGAAAAGAAAACTTTCGAATACTTCGAGAGAATTAAAGGAAGAAGAATCAACATACTAGAAGGCCTCGAGCTACACACCGACGTATTCTCGCAGTATGAACAACAAAGAATCGTGGACCGTATCCGGGATCCGAAAAGAATGGGCCGAGCAAAGCCGCCCGAGGGAAAACACATACTCGAACCCCGGAGATGGATGCCAGTGGAAAGGAAGAATCACAATACAATGCGGATGCCGCTACAACTTTGTCGAAGACAGAAGGGAAACCCACCGTGGATACTTCGTCATGGGCAAGTAGATCCGATGCCATTAGTTATCAAGAGAATGGTGAAAAGATTGATAACATGGAGGGTACCGCGCGCATTGCATACCCAATAGCCGCATTATCAACATCTACAAACAAGGTGACCGCATACCCCCACATATCGATCACCACGACTTCGTCGACCTTTCCGCACGGTCTCTTTCTTGAATGAGTGCAACATCATGTTCGGATCCGACCTCCGGATAAGCAGGCCCGGGCGAGTTCCGAGGGCCAAGTAAAGATACCTTTACCGGTGGGTTCCGTCATGATACCGCAAGGTAACGGAGCGGATATCGCAAAGCATTGCATACCGGGGTGCCGATGGAGCGAATCTCGCTTACTTTCGGTGGAGGATGGACGACAAGAAAATACCTTACCACTTCCAACCGTATCCGCAGCTAGAGAACCTCCGGCCTTACGAGCCGTGAGTTACATGGGAAATATCACACCTCCAATGTACATCCGACCGCATCCTTGCCAAGGATGGCTTGGAAGGTGATGTTATTGACCATGTACCTCACTATTCGTACATGGATTTTTCTGACTCTTTCGATGGATCAACAAAGATCATACACAAATTCGTTTCGAGTCTACATGGATTGTATGAAATATATTCCGCATCGAGTTGTACGACGTATTTTCAACATGATTGGAATGAAAGTGACCATGTCACGTTTTGGCCTTCACCTCTTTTGTGCAAATTGATCGGGAAACGCCATTAAAGTTAAATGAACTTCGAACAAAGAACGTAAAAGAAAAAAAGAGAATAAAAGAAAACTTTCTAAAAAAAAAATCTGAAAAATGACAAACGCCAAGTTCACATGAACATTAAATAAACAACAAAATAAAATTTGAACCATTAAAAGATAAACGAAATCAACACAAATCTCAAATTCAATCTTTCCAAATTCCGAATCAAATTTCAATCTTTTCAAACTTCAAAATCAAATTCCATCCTTCCAAACTTCAAAATCAAATTCTCAATCAAATTCCAAATCCACTCTCGATCAAATTTCAAATTTGATCTTCCCAAATCTCAAATCAAATTCTCAATCAAAATCCAAATCCAATCTCGATCAAGTTTCAAACTTGATCTTTCAAATTTCAAATCAAATCTTAAATCAAGTTTCAATCGAGTTCAAACTCATCCTTCCAAATTTCCAAATTTCCAAATTCAATCTTTCCGTGCTTCAAGTCTCAATCAAGTTCAAATTCAATCTCTATCAAATCTCAAATCCGATCTTCTAGATCTCAAATCAAATCTCAATCGAAAACATCAAATTCAAACTTTTGAGTCGAGGATTTTACATCCAAGACCGCACTCGCTTTAGGATTCTCTTCCTATCGCACCGAAATACATCGAAATTCAAACCTTTTGGGTCGAGGATTTTACATCCAAGACCGCACTCGCTTTAGGATTCTCTTCCTATCGCACCGAAATACATCAAAATTCAAACTTTCGAGTCGAGGATTTTACATCCAAGACCGCACCGCTTTAGGATTCTCTTCCTATCGCACCGAAATACATCAAAATTCAAACTTTCGAGTCGAGGATTTTACATCCAAGACTGCACCGCTTTAGGATTCTCTTCCTATCGCACCGAAATACATCAAAATTCAAACCTTTCGGGTCGAGGATTTTACATCCAAGACCGCATCGCTTTAGGATTCTCTTCCTATCGCACCGAAATACATCAAAATTCAAACTTTTGAGTCGAGGATTTTACATCCAAGACCGCATCGCTTTAGGATTCTCTTCCTATCGCACCGAAATACATCAAAATTCAAACTTTCGAGTCGAGGATTTTACATCCAAGACCGCATCGCTTTAGGATTCTCTTCCTATCGCACCGAAATACATCAAAATTCAAACTTTTGAGTCGAGGATTTTACATCCAAGACCGCACCGCTTTAGGATTCTCTTCCTATCGCACCGAAATACATCAAAATTCAAACTTTCGAGTCGAGGATTTTACATCCAAGACCGCACTCGCTTTAGGATTCTCTTCCTATCGCACCGAAATACATCAAAATTTAACCTTTGGGTCGAGGATTTTACATCCAAGATCGCATCGCTTTAGGATCATTTCCCTATCGCAATGAAATACATCAAAATCAAACTCTCGAGGTTAAGGATTTTACATCCAACACCGCATTGCTCCGAGATTTCTTCTCATCGCAACGATTCAATCTAATCAATTCAATTTTCTTTCGAGGTCGAAGATGTTACATCTAAAACCTCGAAATTCCAATTTTCATTTCAAATCAAATCCTCAAATTAATTTCGACAAAACTTCAATCTAAATCGAAACTCCAAACTAAAATTTAAACTCACACATCAAAGCTTAAATTGAAACAAAATAAAATCTAAATCGAAATTCCCCGCATCATGTGATTTGGGATTTACCTCCTTTTCCTTTCCCCAGCCGAGAGTTCAAGAATCTCCAGTCCCGTAGATATACTTGACACTCCCCAGCCAGAAACTCTTCTACTTCGTCCTAAGTTCGTCACTTGGACATCCGTGTTGGTTTCGTTGATCGCTCGGTCAACACCAATACGCGCGGTGTGCTCCGTCACTCACCACACCTATCGGGAGTCCATTTGTCGACCTCATTTTCGATGAGGTCTTCCTTTTCTTCTTTTAGCGCTTAGGATCTAGCCTCAGGCCTTTCCTTCGACTATCTTAGAGGACTAGAATCGGGACCCGCCTTTTAGAAATTCAAACCACTTCTAAACTCCCCGCAAACTCCACAAACTTGACTATAGACCCCTAATCACCCGGAGGGTCGAAATCAAATATGGAAGTTTAAAGGATGAGTTCCCATAGGACTCTTCGGCCTTAGGACCGCCCCGGGCGGCCCGGGTCTCGATGAAGGGGCCGACATACACTACACCTACACACTACATTTCCACACACTTCCTAAAACCACACCCATACCCAACTTGACCTCCCGACTCATGTAGGTGATTCACATGGATGGTCCTTAACCCCTAAGCCCTCGCAAGCAGGGTTAGGAACAATATAGATGAATGCCTCAAATGAGTCCTTTCATGGCTCATATGGGCTTGAAATGGCTTCATGGCTCAACCAAAATGATTTCACCCCACCCAAATTCACCCAATCTTCAATTTCCCAAATTTTCAATTTTTGACCCCCGGACCCTACACCTACTAAACCTACCCAAAACCCTCGAATTACCCAAATTTTTGCAAAATCTCCAAATTACCTAAAATTTTCCAAAATCAATCCCAAACACCTCCACATCACTCAAATTGATCATCCATACCCAAAAATACCAAAAATTCCAAGAAAACCCCCCAATACCCTCCAAATACCCAAAATACCCTTCTTGGCCTAAAAATCCAAAAATTCAGAAAATTCCCAGAAAATTCCAGAAAATCCCAAATATTCCCAATTTCATTTTGTCCAACTACACCATGGGCCAATTTTGTCAATTTACCCTACTTTTGTCAAAACCCCCAAATCGACTCCATTTTAACCCAAAGTGGACCCAATGTCAAACCAAACATACCCAATTGACCCCAATCTTGGTCCAATTCAATTCTAAACTTCAATTCAACATTCCCAATACCAATTTAGACCAAATCCAAGTCCAATTTGATTGACATTTGGATCCAATTTCACTTTGGGCCTTAAAGCCCAAATTTGGACCCATGACCCAAACTTAGCCCAAACTAACCCAATTCAACTCCAATTAACCCCAAATCTTTTCTAAACCTTCCTTAACATCCTCATAAACAAAACACTAGCATGATTTGCCCAAGATTTTGACCCAAACCCCACTCAAATTCAACCCAAAATCAAAAAGCCCAATTTTGACCTAAACCCAAATCTAACCCAAATAGGCCCAAACCTCAAAATTAAAACCCAACCAAAGCCAAAACCTCTTTGAAACATTCCCATAAACATTTCCTAATATTTATTTTACATCAATTTCAATCCTAGCCCAACATTGGCCCAAGTTAGCCCAATTTGACCTACATTGGCCCATTCACCAAAAGAATTCAAATCCAACCCAATTCAAGTCCAAACTACCCCAAATTTGCTTCAAGTCACTCATGACACATCCATGAGCTAAACCCAATAATTATTTGGCCCAACCTCTTTACAAAATTTCATCCCAAAATCCATTTTAAAATTCAAGAGCCCACTTTCCTAATCCATCTTAAAAGCCCATCTAAAACCCTTTCAAAAAAGCCCAAAATTCTTCCAAGGCCCATATGACATTTCCCCTCATCATACTTTCAATTAAAATCATCCCTAAGTCCTAAATTCATCATCAAATAATTCCAAATCAAGCCTCATGCCAAATCACCCCTAAATACCAAAATTTTCCTTAAATCCATTTCCATGAAATCGACTTTACTTTTCCCAAGCCAAATGGAGCCATGGAGCCATGCATAAGCCATATGCAAGCCATGAGAGCCTCTTTACATGTCACCATGCCATTTTGGGCAAAAGGAGGAGGCTCTTTCCTTAACTCCTAAAGGTGGTTAACCACTTACATGATTCCACTAAACCATGCTTAAGCCTAATCGTACTTGGATCGTGACTTGACTCCACTAATCAAGCCGATCCAAATCACTTTCTCCTCAGCCTAAACCGGGCCTCGGGTGGTGCACCTAGCCCAAATGGGTGGGTTGACCCATTTAGGTCCAAATCTAGCCATGCCCCATTCCACTTTGGATCAAAGCCTTTACACATGTCCATGGCCAATCGATCGCACAAACCTCCAGCCCCCGACCCACCCGACCTCGAGGGTGACCCATGCTCGGCCGGCCGGCCACTGTGCCGCCGGAAAACACCATGGCCGAGAGCTCACATGTGAGCCAACATTGAAATTCTCACTTGCCGAGCCGCCCCATCCCTAGTGGTCACCATGGCTGATCTTCTCCTCACCGGAGCAAGCTCGATCCCAAGCCCTAACTCTCCCCGGAGGCCCCCCAACCAGCTCTATTTAAACTCCACCCCTCTCGGCCATGAGGGGAGCCAAGCACAAACCTTGCCGAAACTCGCCAAAATTGTTCCAAACCCTTCACCATCCTTGGAGCAGCTTGATCCCCGATGTCAATTTGCCCTAATCCCCACTAACGAGCCCGATTTCTCAATCGAAATTCCACCCAAAACCAGGACACTTTGCCACAGCTGAGCCAATCCTCAAATCGATCGGTCCTACACCTTCACCGGACCAAGAGGAGAAGTTTCCCACCGAAAGCCCCATCTCCGAGGCCACCCGGTTGCTCCGACCTCCAAGCTTTGTGATCGAGCTGTGGTCACTTTCATAGCTAGGCAATTCACCGCACCGGGAGACTTCATCCGGAGCTTGCTGGAACCCAATCGAAGGTGCAACAACTCTCGGATTGAAGCCACACTTCTCCGAGCTAAGGTATGAGTTAACTATTCATCCCGAGCTTCCGGAGATTCTCCATTTCAAATGCCTTAGTTTCAATGCATGTTAGCCGTATAGATGTGTTCGTCTCTTCAAGACGAATCCATGGAGCATAAGAACATGAAAATCCATCGAGAATCGAGTGAGATCTTAGGGATTTAGTGTGGACGGCTCTCGGGTGAGAACACTTGGGGACGATGAACGGATGCCGTCCATTCGATACACGCGCGCACGGACGGCCGTGATTGCGTCGGACCGGGAGACGGTACGAGAACCGCGGGGACCGTGCCGGCCGACTCGGGTGGCGGCGTCGAATGGGAGCGCGACGCGTGTGCGTTCGGAGCTCGCCGAGGTTGACGCGGCGCCGCGTGGATAAATAGAAAATTAGGGTATTTTTCTATTTATTTAATTCCCTAAACTTCAAAAATTCATATCTCTCGTGTAGAAAAATCACAAAAATAAAATAAAAATACCCTCTTGCTCGGTGAACGGAGGAGAATAATGTGGAAAAGAAATCATTTAATTTAATTAAGTATTTTATTTTTTATAATTTATTTACTCTCTCGCATACATTTAATTCTCCATGCATGTATACAATTCACCATGGCATGAGACCATAGGGCTTTTGAAGCCTCCGAACTTGGGAACATTCCCCGAATTTTCCAAGGTCGGAGGCCATCTCTGTGAAAAGTTATTTATTTTTCAAATGCATGTTGCTCGTTTTGAGTATTTTAATTCCAAAAATTAGCATGTTGTGAAATAAATTCTAGAAATATTTGGTGATGTTCCTTATGACCAGAGAACTCTAGGAAAAATAGGACTTGAGTTAATTCACTCGCATTAACCCTAATTGGCTTAAACACCTAAAATAGGTCTTTAATTAATTAGAGTTAACCAGGCATCAAATTGACTTGAAATCAATTCTCCACTGACCTTTAGGATCAGAGGAATCCACCATAAAAATTTGAAGTCAATTGGACTTGGTTAGCCCCACTAATTGGGTTGATTAAGTCACTTAGCCATTTTAAACTTTAAAAATTCATAACTTTTAAAATATTTTTTAAAAATTCACCAAATTGGTTTTGGAGCCTCTCTGATATCAGGGGAATCTAAGAAAATTAAAATTTCAATTTTCTGAAAAAGTTGATTTTTAATAATATTTTAATATTTTTAATAATTAAAAAATAATAAAAATCACAAAAATAATAAAATTCACCAAAATGTCACATTTTGAATTTTAATCACTTAGGAACAAATCCCACATTTTTCCTAAGTCTATTTAGTGAGATATTAAATTTTAAAGCCCTAGGGTAATTTTAAAATTAAAAAAATGTATTTTCTAACATTTTTACTAAAATAATTACAATAAATCATAGAAAAATCAGAAAATTGCAAAATTTGATTCTCTGGTTTCCTTGATATCAGAGAGATTTTTGAAAAATATAAAATCCATTTTTCAACATTTATCTTATTTTTAAATTAATTAACACTCCAAAACTCAAAATAATTATAATAAAAATAATATAATTCAAAAAATCACCAAAATTGGTCCAAGTGCTTCTCTGGTCATTAGGAATGTCCCCTAATTTTCTTAAGGACAGAAACTTTTCCCTTGGTCATGTTATCAAATTTTCCTTGAAAATCTCTATTTTCTACCAAAAATAATTATATAAATAAATTAAATACAGAAAAATCACATTTTCTCCTCTCATGTCTTTATTGACATATGAGTAAAGTCACATAAAAATTTCAAGTTCATTTGAGTTCAATTTAGTGAGTTATGAAATTATTAAGCTTAAAGGGTAAAATGGTAATTAAAATCTTTAATCCTTAATTAAAACTTTAGGTTTAATAAAAAATCAACAAGTAAAATATTTGATCCTAATCTGATTTGGATGATTGAAATTTAAATAATTAAAGGGTAGAAACCCATTAAATAATTTTAAAATGATTAAACTTTAATTAAATAATAGATTAAATTTGGAAGAATAATAAAATTGGAATTATTAAAATAAGGGATCTTTATTAGGAAGAGATTTATTCTTTAATTTAAAAATCCCTAAATTAATTATATCAACTAATACTCAATTTTTAATTAAAATGACAATTCAAATTTAAAATATTAAAAGACTTAATTTCAATTAAAATTAAAAATAAAATAAATTAAAGATAAATTAAATTAAGATTAAATTTAATAATTAAATTAAATTAAATTAAATAATTAAATTAAATTAAATTAAACAATTAAATTAAATTAAGATTAAATTTAATAATTAAATTAAATTAAATTAAATAATTAAACAATTAAATTAAATTAATTAAAATTAAATTAAATTAAATCAAACAATTAAATTAAATTAAATTAAAATTAAATTAAATTAAATTAAACAATTAAATTAAATTAAATTAAATAATTAAAATTAAATTAAATTAAATTAAATAATTAAATTAAAGTTAAATCAAATCAAATTAATTAAACACCAAGTCAAATTAAATTGAACTATGTTAAACTAAATTAAAACTCAATTAAATTAAGTTAAATTAAATATAACATCACCTAAGACATAAAAGAAATTAAATATAAAACAACTTGAACACTATTCCAAATTTAAACTCTTTAACTTAAACCAAATCATTTGAATACTAACTTACCCTTGAAAGCTTTAGTTATTATAGCTCTAAATAAAACATTAAATGAAGTGTCACTTCACTCATAGGATATTCAAATGTCCTAGTTCATCGAGCAAATTAACAAGACTTGAAAACCTCGGACGATCGATTCATTTATATAATTAAATTCATTTGGACTTAAAACAATCCTGGAAATATTGAAAAGATGTTTAAGATTCTTCTTAAGCACTTCCTCAATATGATAGGATATTTATAAGAACAATTGAATTTGATTATTCTTTGATGAAGAAAATCGTCCTTAAACCAAAACCCAAAGAACCTAGACGTCATAGGAGATGACTAGCTATAGGATTAGGAATTTGGTAGAAAACCATAACCTTTCCCTTAGCTTTACCTAGGAACTTGCTTAAATATTATAATTGTGTTTTAAGTGCAGCTTGGGATGACGGGAAGACCCTCCAGGTACGCTTTTATTTTATTGCAATTTACTTTCTTGCAATTTACTTTATTGCAAATGCATTTTACTTTTCTTGCATGATAAAACAATCATTGCATGAAAACCCACACCTTTAGGATAGACCACTAAAAGCTGAAACCAAAACTAAGTTAAAAGTCATTGCGAAGATAAAATTCATCGCCACAACATTTCAAAATATAAAACAACTCAAAATTTAATCACAAACAGAACACAAAACTACAATTACAACTAAATTAAAACGTCCCGTTGGATGATCGGGAATACCTCGGATGATGTAACCTACGTGTTGCTAACGGGATTTCCCGCGGTGCTAAATGAAAGTGTGGAACTCATTCGAGTTGAGTTTAGCAAATTCATACGGACTAAGTGAATCCGATAAAAATAATGATGCCTGGAAGGATGGAACCGTGGGATCTTAACCGGTGTCGTTATAATCAACTTTAAGATTTGTTTTAAATAAAACATAAAAAACACTTGGAAATTAAGATTTTCTCTAAACCAAAACACTTCTCTCATCCCCGATTTATGATTTCTAAAACTAAACCTCTGCAACAACAAGGAGCTTGGAGCATGGTGGGCGACACGGTCATCGTCGTCGACAAAACTTAAACCTACTTCGACAAAATCTTCTTAGAATTAAAACAACAAAGCCATAGGATTTCGAGGTAGCTTGCACTAGTGCGACATAAATCCTCAACTCTTCGTTAGGCATTTGCATTGCAAATTAAGCCCTAACCGGTCTTAGGATTCCGAGGTAGTCGTCCGATACGACATAAACCCTCACATTTTCTAGAGCTATTTGTTTGATTTTATCATACAAATATAAGCCCTAATTAATTAAAATTAGCAAGATTGAAATACTAAATAAACATTAGGACTTTCCTAAATTCGAAGCGAAACGATAGGATAGTCGGGAAATTATCGAAGTTCACTTCGAATCAGTGATTTCTCCTACCTTTCTTCCTTTGGATTCACAAAACAAAATGTTCCAAATTTGATCCATTCCCTATTGAAATTCCAAAATTCAATCTTTGAAAACCTTAAACTTTGAAATTCTTGAGAGCGAGAATCATTGATTATTATCGAGGAGAGTTTTCTTAGGTGATTCCGTCACTTAAGATGTAATTAACTATAGGGGCTTGCCCTTATAGGGAATTTTAAAGAACCCGAGTAATATAAACCCTGTTTAATGTTTTCATATTAAGCGAGGGAAACTTGTCGGCTTATAAAATTGGTTCACGGACCAAACGGATGTCACTAATCTTCTAGTTTATTTAATCGAGCCCCACCATCAACGATGTGTCTATCCTTAGGGATAGGTACACGGTTTGTGGTGCGGTGCTCGTTTATATAAACTATTTGGGATGTGAGATCGGTTTAATCTCATATCTTAAAACCTTCAAATTTAAAATTATTTTCAAAATCAAATACTACTTTTCAAATTATTTATTTTAATTAAATTAAAAATTCGTCGACAGATTTCTGTTAGGCGACCCCTCTTCAAAATAAAACACGACCTAAAAATAAAAAAAAAAAAAATAATAAGCCGCACATGGATCAGTTAGAAAAGTTGAACACCATAGTAGGAGGACTAGATGCAAGGAATAAGATAAGTGATGATTATCAAGTGCGGTGACGAGAGTAAGATATAGCTTATCATGACGCACAGATGAGATACATGAGGGGAGACACTAGTGTCGTATTTCCAACATACCCAGAGTACACTTTATACCAGCCTGATGAACCTGAAGATACTGAAGCTGCTGCAGATGATGATTGGTAGTATAATATCTTTGTTGCATTTAGTATTTCCTGTTGTATTGTGATGTATTTGTAATATGTTAAACTGTGAATGATGTGATATGATGTGATATTTTAATTTGCATATATTTGGTTTATTAGTTTAATCTGTGATTGTAACTATTAGATGTTAATATGTGATGTTTAGTTTATGTTTTATGTTTCTATGATTTCAAAATTCTTCACCCGACAAATTTCTAATATATTATATGAAAAAATTTTAATTATTTCAGGCCTACTATTTTAAATTTATGAGGAAGACCTGCTTAAATTCAAAGGTATGAAAAGCCCAACACATTGAGGTATGATTTATACATATTTATGTCTTATATTTCTACCTATGCTAATCTTATCAATATTAAAAAACATAAGTATGGGGGAGGGAAAGAATTAACTATTAATTGTTCTCATTTAAAAGTATTTTCAAAAATATTAACATGATTTTTTGTATAGAGCTCAAATTCAGATAACTGTATTTTGATTATATTTAAGTACTCTAGTAGACTTGAATGAAAGTTTTTGGTAATAAAAATTAATTTTGTAGGCTAAGATATTTGGTATAAGAGAATATGACTATAGTCAACTATTCAAAGTAGAGGAAACTGTATATTTGAAATATTAAGAATCTTAAAAATTTATGTGAAAGGAAAGAAATGGGACTCTGTGACGAATCAATTATAAGCTAAAAAAATATCTATAAGGTAAAGGTTGTGGTAAGTTCCAAATTTAGGGAAAGAAAAGTGAAATTCAAAATTATTAATGGTTATCCAGATATAACAATCCTCACTTGAAAAAAAAGAAATGATTGAAAAACATTCCTTGAAAAATATATATATATAGGATTGAAAAAGCAATCCAAATGTGAAAAGAAAAGAAAAAGTGAGGAGAAGCTTGAGGAGATGCCTAATCAAAAATTGTCTTCACTTGGATCTACCTAAAGGGAGAACTTAGTTACTTTCCTGAACTTATATGTATGGATTAGCATCTTTACTTATAGTGTTCTCATAAACTTCTTTTCATATAATCATTTTAAGTGCCTTAATAGGACAATCTACAGTCATTTATGAAATGAATAGGAGACTAGAACTCTTAGACTTAATGACTAAATAGCCTTACATCTGCAGAATTTACCTGAATTACTCAAAAAATCTTTCTGAAAATTTTACTGTTGTATT